>ML769849.1:0-35668 GCA_009733575.1 Gymnopus androsaceus JB14
GAAGAAGATGATATTGAGAACTAGGAGATATTGACGAGATTGAAGCTAAGGATTAAGCTACAGCTACAACTACTATATATACTAATGTGCGAACCTAAGCCCTATACCCTAGACATGGGCACAAATGTATTTGCGAATCTTTGCTTGTTTGATGAATAGCCACTGCAATTCTGGTCAGAATAAGTCCAGAAAGTATGTAATTTCATGAAGAAATGGTTGAGTTACATCCCCATCAAGTTTTGACCACATTGGAACCATTTCCCCAAGCTCTATGCCACAAAGTAGCCCTTCACAAATGCCAAAACTCGAATGTCGAATGCATTCGAGGTTTTTGAGCCTGTTTTGGCCACTGGGGCATGGGGAAATGGTCAAAATGCAGTCAAAACTTGATGGAGATGTAGTTCAACTATTTCTCTATCAAATTGCATGCTATTTAGACTTGTTCTAACCAGAATTTCAGTGGCTATTTGATGAAAGAGCTAACATTCGCCTAAACATTCGTGCCCATGTCTAGTATACTATACCCTATACCCTAGCCATATGGTAACAATGCGTGAAACAATGAAAAGACAACAAGTAAACGACAATAAGTAATGATAGGTTGATCATACAAGTATGGACATGCTAGCATGTGTTATGATCGGAAACGATCATACTCTGATTGACAGAACCTAATTAGTATAGCTGTGCATCTAAACAAGCGCACGTTTATATAGATATACAAGAGTAAAATAAAGGAAAATGATAAGGAATAATACCATGTGTCTGATAAGATAATAACGTTCATAACAGGGCAATGGAGCTGAAGTTGGATGCATAACAAACCTACCATTGAGCATAATCAAGTCATTGTAGACTTGGACATGAAATATGGGCTCTGATGTAAATTCTGAACACCATGTAAGTATTTGTGCAGACATATGGAATTCATGACTGCAGGACTATCCACTAATACATCAGGAAAAGGACAACTCAATAACATACTATGGAGATCTACAACAGGATCATCAACCAATAGATCAGGAAGAGGATGAATCAACTATAGATGGTGAAGAGCAGGAACAGAGAATCTTGGAAGAACAGGATGCATGGATGCAGAACAAACAGGATGGTCCACTGCAAAAACAATGGGACTCAACCTCCAGGCCCCCCTGCACAGACAACTTATTGAAGTAAGTATGACTTCATGTTTTGGATCCATCTCATATTAATCTTTTGCAGATTTGAGATGAATCCATATCAGATGCAACATGCAGACATGCTTGTGAATAAACACATGGTTGACAAGTCCAATATAAAGATGCTCAAGGAAAATCTTGCTGCAGCCCATGCACAGGCAGACAGCTTAAAACAGCTCAATATATCTGTACTCAGTAAAGAGATACACTGTTACCACATGCTGTGCCAATGGTTTGAGTCCACTGTTGATGAAGAGGTCCAGAAAAGGTTGGAGTTCTTGCATGGAAAGCAGGCAGAAATCATTTAATTGGACATGTCTGCTGAGGATGCAGCAGACATGGAAGAAGTGGAACAGCTGTCAAAATTCCTCCACTCCAGAATGGAAGAGCTAGAGGCTGAAAATGCAAAATTATTGGTAAATTAACAGTCTACACACAAACAGCATTCTACTCACAAGAGTATGGGTTTGTATCGACAATAGAAAGATGCTACATACAAATCGAGAACCTGTAAATACAACAACTGTGCAAAACTCGTCTTCTTTACTGCTTCCGTTCCACCCACCCTCCATCTCTCACTCATTCCTCGCACGCTTCAACTTCCCCTCTTCAGCACGCTCCGCCAGCGTATGCTGCATACCTTCATCAGCCTCGACTTCAGTAAACGGGGTTTTCTTATCCAATAGAGGCTGGTTTTCGTTTACGATAGTCATCGCACTTTCCTTCTCGAAGACTTCGCTCTGCGTAGAGAATAAGATGACGCACCTTGTGGCATGCATGATGCTTGGACGGATATGAGCTATGTTATTCCCACTTTCCCGAATTCCGGTTTTGTGTAGGATGGAAAATAGCTGGAATGGCGAGCCTGAGCTCAGCGTCTTCCAAGAACGAAAAAACTTTTTGAGCGTAAAGTTTTGGGTTCTTCGCATCGGCTTTCTTGATTTCCACCGCGTCCGTCAACCTACCAAATGGTCTGGTGCCAGGTACTGGAGGTGTCATTGCCAAATTTTCTACCGCAGCTTTATATTGTTTTTTGTCGTATGACTCCTGAAGGTCTCCCGACGCGCACACCAGGAGCTTTTCGACTACGAAAGTATATGTTAAAGAGTTCAGAATACAAAATCGGGCAACATACTGTTGTTGAAGCGAGGGGGAAACTCAAAGTTTGGCCTGCTTGCACACAGTTTATCCAACATCTTGTCGTTGAGCGCTATGAGAAAAGATGAATGATTAAGAATATAAAGTCCTGGGAACGAAAGCTCATACCACGAAGCATCTGAGTAGCCGTCTCCCACTCAAGTAAGACTTGCTGCTGCCTGAAATAGGACATGAAGAAACCGTCGTCTAATTTTCGAGTTTCCCGTAAGTCGGCGATTTCATCCTCTAACTTCGAGATTTTTTGGCGGATATAATTGTGGTCCTGCTCGGCATTACTGCGGTCCCGCTCGGCATTCTGCTCCAAACTTTTGAGCCGCTCCTCGAAAGAGCAAAGAGGCCTCATTCCTGTACCCGAAAAATCATTTTCACAAAGGGCGAGACGTAGTAGATAATAGCACACCTTCGTCCTTCGATAACGGCAGTTTTCCGCTTCTGCCCCCGTTCTGGATCCTTCTCGACGAAAACGTCTACGATGGCTGCGTCGGCATTGGTGGTGCCAGTATCAGCAGCGGCGGTGATGTTACTAGCCAAGTTGTCTTTGGTGAGACCAGACCAAGAAATCGAAGCTATTGTCTGTAGGAAGATTGGCGGATTGTGGTACAAGTATTCCTTAATGGGAAGGTCTGTCGATACAATGAGCGGCGATTGCTCTAGCGTTGGGAAGTTCAGCCTATGAGTCGTCGCCGCCACGAAGGTTGAAAAGCAAGTTGAAAGAAGAGTAAATATTGGTCATTGCGCATTAGGGGTCTTCGAGACTCGCATTTAGCGCCCATCGCATCTGCGTTTCCCTTCTAGTACAGAGTACTCGTCCTAGCAACACTAGTGATTGAGTAAACCATCTCGAAAAAGGTTCAAAGGAAGACCCAGCAAAACTACACGATCCAAACCAAATTATCCTGATCAGGAATCACTAAACAAGCAAAAAGAAAAGATCTAACCTTGGAATAACATCGATTCCACATAGGAGGAGAAGAACAGCTTTACTCACATAGACATGTTGAAAAATCCACATACAGAATTGTAACAATCATCTGACCCTCCTTCCAGCCCATTTCCGAGCAAGCTTAATACAGGCGACAAGATTGCATGCGCTGGTTGATTCTAGAAAGAGCCCGTCAAGCATCGCGACGGCTTCTGCGTCAGTCATCCTGTTGGTCGTCCCTGAGCTGATTATATATACTAAATAGGGAGCTGAGGACAGACCGGAATGCGTCATCTATTATCGGGATGGCTAACGGGATATTAGTGAGCGGAGTAACAAGCAATGTAGATTTGAGCGGTCGTATATTCCTTCGACAACGGTATCGACCTGGTGCCTTCGCTTGGTGCCTTCAACCTCATATTGCGATCATCACTTTTCGTTCATGGATTTTAGGAATCTTCCTATTCATGCAACAATACCGACAGTCCCTACTAAGGCGTTGAGATATACTGGACCATACTAAACTCACCAGCACCACTGACGAATGCATCCAAGGATTCATTCGTTTGTCTCCAGATTTCGGGATCAGTCCCATCGTACTAGTGCGCATCATGATTATTTCAATTCTATACCCATATTTAGAGCGATGGTTCTATATGATGGCAGGAGTACGTACCTCGAACTGGTTCAGTGAAGAACCCTCGAGGTTTATGCATAAGGTCTCCAGGATTTTCTTCGTTCCCAGCTTGTAGACACGACCACGGAGGAAGGAGATTGAACCAGGTGAGGCTTGTTAGTCGAAGAGCAAATTCAATCGCACGTTGTCTGAGCATGGTAAGCTTTGACTTTCTCGTCTGCAACGTCGTCTGGCATATCCTCTGATAAAAGCTTGAGAAAACCGCGTTAAAGCAAGGATGAAAGAGTGACCTGGCGCGTGCAATTCAGAGTGTGGAACATGCCAGCAGTTTTGGCGTTGTCAAAGGTTGTCAATCACTAGAAACGGCGCTCAATGGATATTGGATGCAGTTTGTGGATACATACTGTGCAATGCGACGCGGTCTTTGACGCTGCCTCCAGGATTGAAGAACTGTGAGATGTAAGATCAGGATTGTTGGGATAGATTTTTGTGATGGCATTGACAGAGGTCAAAGGCCTTGGTGACGGCCAGGAAAAAGTTGCGTTTTTGACTGTCCGAAATGGCGATTACCAACTCTGTTCCTCAGAGATTGAAGGGTTTTTCAATCTCATCTACGCCCAAACGTCGCTGCATCCACTACGGCGAGTCTAGTCGCTTCAGCGGTCTGTAACCCAAACATCTTCAACTTTGATCCTCTTTTCAAGCTCGATGCTGCCATGGCCATCAAGGATCATGATATCTTTTCTCTTCTTCAAGTCTTTTTGAACGATGGACTACTAAAGTTTTAAGCATGGGAGAAGTCTCATGCCGGTGCGCTGGCGAAACACGGTACGTTTTTCTCTTTCTTCCTTCCGTTCGTTGCTCATACTACGTGTAAAGGTCTCGAGATCGATGCCCAGCTAGAGCGTAAAATCCGACTTTTGACCCTCGCATCGCTCGGTTTCAAGCATATCGGAACAGAGCTGTCATATTCCAAGGTGGCTGAAGCCATCCAGTGTTGAAGTGGAAAAATGGGTCATTGATGGTCAGTCCTCCCTTTCACACCTCCACTATACTCATTTCATCCGTACCCTCAGACTCCAGTCATCCGAGCCGGCCTCCTCTCAGGCAAACTCTCACAAAATTCACAAACTCTGCACGTTATTCGTGCAACCGCACGTACATTCGAGCGTGAGCAATGGCAAGCTTTGGAGCAGCGTCTGTTGGCCTGGAAGTCGGGATTGAGCAGTGTTTTGGAGGTTGTAGCGACCGCGAAGAAACAGGGTGGTCATGCATCTCAGGTTGTTGCAGCAGCTACATGATATATTATCCACTTTTTCGCTGCGTTTCTCATTGCTGGAGCATGCACAGTGAGGGCCGACAAATCTATAGGTATGTATATGGTCTAAAAGCGAGAATGGGACGTTTACCAATCTCCGTCAAACCCAACAAAGCCTATAATCAGGGCTATATTAGACAAAAGATTATGGATCGTATAACATAGAACTGCTCACCACTAAGTAAAAACACAGGGAAGAACCTCTTCTTCTCCAGCGAAGAACACCAATTCCAAGCACTCGTCAACCGACCATCGATACAACTACCAGCGTCGAAAAAGTTGTCTATCACACACACAAAAACGTTAACCCATTGACCTTTCGAGAGAAAAGTAAGGACAGTACTTACCTGCGCCAGAACCATCAAACCCATGACGAAAGAAATCACTCAAAATCTCTCTCGCCAGGTTCTCCGCAGACCCAAAATCATCCTCTATATACGACCGTAACGCCGGCTTCTCCATCAACGACGGAATCTGACCAAGCGTATTGCATATCGGTAACAGGATACGGTAGATTTGGGTATATTTGTCGATGAAGAGGAGAGCGTTCGGGACGTTGTGGTCACCCTGCACAATCAGGTATCAGCTCTTCCAAATAGGATAGATCACAGATGGCTTACCATGTGGATGACACTCGATCCTACCCATGAACCAACGCTTTTTTGGGCTTTGTGGAGGATCGTATGCATCAAGCGGGATGTTTTTGGAGAAGGCTGTACACGGTTTAGGCCTTGGCCTGTGTCTCGGAGTCGGTAGGAAATGGAATCGGAGAGGAGGTCTTCTTCGGCGAGTGACCACAGGTGAAACATGTCTGTAGGGAAATGATAAGTAAGAGTCCGCTTACTAGAATGAATCAATTGGCTTACCATGCAAAATCTCCCTCCAGAGCGTCAAACTCTGGATGACATACGAATATTGCTTGCTGTGGTCATGAGAAAGACGTGCTCCTCCCTTGCCACTGCGAATAGCAAGACTGCTCTTGCTGTCCTTGGCTTGCGTAGGATGGAAATACTCTTTCAGATACGTGATCATACGTTCACAAGGGTCACGATTTGCTCGAAGGAAGGCATGGTTGTCTCCAATACTGTATAAACACTGACGAAGAGTCTCCTGGGAGACTCCCTGTCGCGAATACCGAGAAGAGAGTGTTTCTATTGCTCGTTCTTTGGTCTTGATGTCTTTTTGTATTTCTCGACGTGAACGACCTTCCGAGTAGATTTCTTGTGTAGCAGCGTTGATGAGGTCGTCACGAAGGAGATCTAACGCGTCGCTTTCTGAAATTGTGATTAGTCGAATCCTTGCGCATGTTGGAAGAAGACACACCTTTGAGGATGGAGTACACAGTGTTGAGGGGTTTGACACAAGTAAACCCTAAAAGATCTTTAATTTCAGGCGCTTGGCTGTCCTGGAATAAGGATGAGCGGTAAGAAGAGCGGGAAACAATAAATGGCACACCTGAAGTAGGTATATTAACTTCCCGTACGTGCTTCGCATTTTGTCGGGATTCATGATCTTGTGCCTCCGACCAAGCTCAAAGACGGTTTGGTAGAAATCCTCGTTGGCCTGAAAATCTCTATCCTGGAACAAAAGCTGCCCCGTTTTATAGTCGGCCGATAATAACAGGCCAGACATGATCGCGCACAATTCCTTGATTTGCGCCACTATCCGTTTTGCTTTGGATTGACCAAAGCTCAGGGTATCAATCCGGTCGGTGTATTCGGAGACCGAGAGAGCAGCTTCAACGAGTCGAAGGAGTTTGCGCTCGGGGAGTGTCAACCGTAATGGGATGTATTTGGAACGTTCAACGAACCACTCCCCGACAGTTGCTCCCTTAGTTGGTTGATTACCGGATGGTTGTGGTGCAGTGGCTGAAGCAATCTGCTCTAGATCTTCATCGTCGTCGTCGTCATCATCATCATCGTCAACTACATCCATCTGTAAGTTCTAGTCAAGATGGTGTATCAACAGAAAATACGTGTGGACGTACGCCATCATCCTCTTTCTCCTTGGATCGACTTTTGGCGTCTTCAGCAGGCTTTTTAGCGGTCTCAAGCGGTTTCGTTTTGTGTGTTTTCCTAGAACCTTTCCGGTGCTGTGCGGAATAGCATACATTGCAGTAGGCTAAAGAAAAACAAAAGCATTAGCAGCCAGCAAATGATAAAAACACTGAACGCATACGATCTGCGCATTCTTCGCAGAAGACTTGAGCAGGCTGATCTAGTTGAATGAGTGTTCAAGTACATGAAATAAATATAAAATTTGAATGCTACCTTCGCACTCTATGCAGTATCCTTCCGCCAGTGGTCTGTCTATTGCCTCTTCGTCCCATCCACTGGCTCTTTCTCGGTTGAATGCCGGATGATTTTCTAAGGCGGAGTCTTGGTCTTCACTCAAGATTGATTTTAATGAGAAAGTTGCAGTGTGAGATTCTGCACCACCGTTCGAAGAGATGGTCATGGTGGATCACAAAAGGAAATATTTAGCGCTGGCGCTTATTTTTATTTTTCTCCGAAATCTGCATCGATGGTATGAAAATGCCACAAATTTATAACTTATAAGTACAGGCTTCTTTGCCAGTTATCCACATTTCCTACTCCTGCTACTCTACCCCTTCCCTTGATCGTTTCAAAAATCTAGACTCTTCCACACGGCTTGTCAATGAATGCTGCAGGCCTTCATTCGCCTCAAATTCACCAAATGGAAGCGTGGCTGCTGCATCTGAAAATGGTTCATTTTCATCAATTATCTGCAATGCAACTTCTGTTTCAAACTCTGTGACGGAGGCAGCAATGAGGGTAACACATTTTGCTGCATGTATCCTACTGGGACGCAGATGGATGGTTTTGTTTCTGTTGTCATGGATCATATGGTTGGAGCTGTTGAGGATCGTGAATAGTTGGAGAGCCAGTCTTAGCTCTTTGTCAGATAGAAACCTGAGCAGTTTCTTGGCGTATAGATCAGGAGGATCTGATCATCGAATATGGTCTATACCTGAATCGCCTGTCTCAACCAATACCCCAAAAGGCCTCGTTCCCAGTACTAGATAGACTGCACTGTCTTTCACCAACTTCTCCATCACCTTCTTGAACTCCATATTTGAGTATCGCTTCTCCAAGGCGCCTGTGGCATTCACCAAGATCTTGTCCACTGTACACATGTTAGCAAGCACAAAAATGCAAAATCAAACAACATACTGTAGTTGATACCAGAAAGGAGTTCGAATTTAGGATTACTCATTTTTTGGTGAACCTCTCGAAGGATCTTGTCATTGAGACCTATGAAAGAATATGGGATAAGAATATAAAGTGCTGAAAATAAGGCGAGTACGCACTTCTCAGGATCCGAGAGAATGTCTCAAACTGTAGCAGGATATGCTGCTCAGCCAGCTCAGTCTCGAAAAAAGTATCATCGAGCTCCTGCTTCTCCTCCAACAGTGAGATCCAGTAGCGGTCTACTTTGCGATTGTTCTCCAAGTGCGATATTCGTCATAGGTCAGCTCTGCGAGAGCACCTGAGACTTTCGCGATCGTTCTCCAAGTGCGAGATCCGTCGTAGGTCAGCTCTGCGAGAGCGCTCGTATTCTTCCTCAAGTTTGTTGAAACGCCCTGCGAAATTGGCAATAAAGTTTTCGTTCCTGTACGCAATGAATCAGCTTTACAAAAGGCGAGATACAGTGGATGATACACACTGGCGTGCTTTCAAAGCGTCTCTTTTCCGTAGCACGTTACGTTCAGGGTTCTTCGAAACATGGACGTCAATGATATTGTTGTCTTCGGTGTTACTGTTGGTGGTGGCGGGTAAAAGATCGATAACTAGGTAGTCGAGGCTGGTGTCGCCAGGGATGCTAGGAGGATTGTAGTACAGGTGGTCGTCAATGGAGACGTTCTGTGGAACATAGCACATAGCAGAGGGGTAATTGTCAAAATGTAGACGATACGCTGTCATGGCCGTGTAGATGGTGGTGGTTCAAAGGTAGGAGTGAGTATTGGCGCAATAGGGGCCTTCGGGAATCATTTAGCGCCAACGGCCGGACCTTCGGACTATTCATTCGGGCGCCCAGGGCCCTCCGTCCACCGCGTTCCGCCTCTGGCATCGCGATAGCCAGGCTGCCTCAGCTGCTCGGCCCTTTCCAGTGCTCACTACCGCTAGATATTGGCAACGTCGGAATTGATAGGTATCCTAGCTTTCTGCAAGTATTCGTCGTAGCAACATTAGATAAACCATCTCAAAAAGGTTCAAAGGAAGACGGGCCACCAAAACTATACAAGCGAAACCATATTATTCTGATCAGGTATGTGACTAAAACAAGCAAAAAGAAAAGATCTAATCTTGGAATAATGCCGAGCCCCGGAGTCGCAGCTACATAGATATGAGATTCTGCACCACCATTCGAAGAGGTGACCATAGTGGATCACAAAAGGAAATGTTTGGCGTTAGCGCTTATTTTTTTATCTCGATTCCTCGAGACTTTTATTTGTCCATTTCTTTTTACCACTACTTTAGCAAGTTGATGGCTATACTAGGGCGCGGGTTCTAACTTCCTCGTGCACACCAGCTGTCTCCTTCAAAGTACATGCTCCGAGTCGTAGGATGTTGTGAAACGCGTGGATTAGAATGAATATTTGAAGACGGACAGCAATCTTATTATGATGCATTCACCAGTTATATTTCTACTTGTACTCTAGGGCAGAGGGATTGCGTTATCGGCTCTCGATAATAAAAAAACGCTACAGTGGAACAACCTGCGAGGCTCAGAATACAGTATCTGCTTCAAGCTCGTGTTCTTCGCTTGCCCTTGTCTCCTGCTCATTCTTCCGGCCCCCCGCTCCCACTCCTTCTCTTGAGTGTTTCAATCTGCGAGCCCCCTCTACACGATTTGCCAATGTATGCTGCATTCCTTCATCGGCCTCAACTTGGCCGAAAAGAATCGTGTGGTCCAAAAATGGCTCATTCTCGCTGACTATTTGCAGGGCGCATGCGGTTTCAAAGCCGGCCATGGCGGCAGAGAGGAGAGTAATACATTTGGCTGCATGTGTGGTACTAGGACGTAAATGTGCGATTTTGTTCCTACCACTGTTCTGAGGGCTGTTTAGGATAGCAAATAGTTGAAGTGCCAGTCTTAGCTCCTGGTCGGATAGAAATTTCAGCGCTTTCTTCGCGTACAGTTGAGGGGAATCAGATTTTCGAATATCGTCCGTCTTGTCTGTCTCCGCCAACGTGCCCAAGGGCCAAGTCCCAGGTACCAAATTGACTGTATCCTTCACCAACTGCATAGCTTCAGCCTGGAACTGGGTATTACTGTATTGCCTCGGAAGATTTCCTCTTGCGCAAACTAGAATTTTATCAACTGGGCAAGCATATGTTAGCAAGCAGTCCAAAAAAGCAAAATCGGACAACATACTGTAGTTTATATGTTGCGGGTGTTTGAAGTCCACTTTCCCCGTGCTTTCACGTATGTTCCGAAGAATCTTGTCGTTTAAGACTATGAAAGAGAAAAATGGGTTAAGCATATAGAGTGCTGGAAACCGCAAGTACGTACTACGGAGGATTCGAGAAAGTGTCTCGAACTGTAGCAAAACCTGCTGATGAGCGAGCCAAGACTCGAAGTAGAGGTCGTTGAGGTCCTGGCTTGCCTTTAACGACGAGATCTGGCTATTCAGGTCCTGCCTCCTCCCTCTTTTATATCTTTGTAATCGTGCTCTAGCCGTGTGAGGCGCCTCAGTAACTGTGAAAGCATAGCTTCTTTCCAAAGCTCGTGCGCGCGCCAGATATTTTTGGCTACAAAAACATTTATGACTTCTGCTTCCTCGCTCTTAGTATCCGCATCGGAGGCGCTGGGCTTGTCCTGGACGACAACGTGAAGATAGCCACTACTAATGTCGGCAGGTAGGTTCGGTCGGTTTTGGTGGAGGTAGTCACTGATGGAGGTGTTCGCCGGAACGACGCATAGGAGCGGTGGACAGTCTGACGATTCAAAATGAACTCTGTAGGTTGTGCTGGCCATGGCGGTTCAGAGTCAAGATGAGTCGCATTAGTATTAGGGGTCTTCGAGAATTATTTAGCGCCCATCGGAGACTATTCGGTCGTCGAGCTCGCTTCACCTGGTCGTCGAACAGCCAGCTCCTAGTGTCAGCTTCCCAAGACCGGCCTGGAAATGTCGGAATGACGAAGACGATTGAACGTTTGACTACGATTGCACACGTCAAATTCTGTGTACATCAATACATTCTGTCGTAGAGTGCGTAGAGATATATACGTTGATAATTTTGCACTCAAAGCGACGATATCATGGCCGGAATGAGGTCGGAATCGATAGGTATCCCAGCTTTCTCCAAGTATTCGTCGTTCCTAGCAACATTAGTGATTGAGTAAATCATCTCAAAAACAAGGTTCAAGGAAGACTCACCAAAACTATAGCGATCGAAACCAAATTACCCTGATCAGATATCACTAAAACAAGCAAAAAGAAAAGATCTAACCTTGGAATAATGTCGATTCCCAGAGTCGCAGCTACATAGGAGGAGGAGAAAAGCTTACTCAGATAGACATGTCCAATAGTGGAAACTACACGTACAGAATCGTAACAATCGTCTGACCCTCTTTCCAGTCCATTTTCTGAGCAATTTTAACACAGGCGACAAGGTTGCATGCGCTGCTTGATCCTAGAAAGAGCCCATCATGCTGAACGAGATACCGGGACATCGCAACAGCTTCTGCGTCAGTGATCCTATCGGTCATAGCTGAGTTGATTTTATATCGTGAATATGGAGTTGATGACAGACCGGAATGCGTCGTCTACTATCGGAAGGGCTAACGAGATGTTGTCTGTTAGACGATTAATGCCACTAGAAAAACACTTGATTTTAACGGAGTAACGAGCAAGGCAGATTTGAGCGGTCATACATTCCTTCGACCACGGTATCGACCTGGTGTCTTCGCTTTGTGCCTTCACTTTCTTTTGCGTCAAACATCACCCCGTGTTTAATCTAGTAGATGAATATAAGTGCGAGCACGATACGGCGCGGACGTGTACAACGAACCTTGTTATAGAGCCCGCTTCCTTCAGGATCTGATATTGCGACCATCACTTCTTCGTTCATGGATTTTAGAAATCTTCCTATTCCTGCGACGGTACCGCCGGTTCCTACAATGGCGTTGAGATTCATGTCACATATATAGACCATACTAAATCACCAGCACCACTGACGAACGCATTCAAGGATCCGTTCGTTTGTCTCCAGATTTCGGGACCAGTTCCGTCGTAGTGCGCATCATGATTGCTTCGATTCTATACTCATAATTAGAACGATGGTTAAGATGGCAGAGACGGAGCACGTACCTCGAACTGATCAGCGAAGAACCCTCGAGGTTTATTCATAAGGTCTTCAGGATTTTCTTCGTTCCCACTTGTAGACACGACCACGGAGGATGGAGATTGAACCAGATGAGGCTTGATCAGTCGAAGAGTGCTTTCCAAATTCAGTTGCGCGTTGTTTTGCAACATTCTGAAGCAGTTTTGAGGCGGGATCTTCGCCAGTATGTATAGCAGACTTACAACGTACTGAAAAATGGCGTTGATAGCAAAATAACGGAAATGGTGAACAGTAAGCTTACTTGTTTCTTGTCAACGATGCTTGCGGGCCGAACTCTTTCTACGTCCGCCCCAAGAGCATGAAGAGCTTTAACTTTCTCCTCTGCGACGTCGTCTGGCATGATTATAGCTTGGAAGAGTTAGCATCGTTATTTTAGACAAGCGGGAATTTAACACGTACTGACATCATATCCTCTGATAAAAAGTTGAGAAAAAACGCGTTAAAGCAAGGATGAAAGAGTAACCTAGCGCGTGCAATCGTAGCAATCGATATTCCAGTAGAACCAACCGTTCCTTCGAAAATTCTTGAGCCAGTGTGTGGATGCAACAGACCAGCAGTTTCGGCGTCGTCAATCACTAGAAACGGCGCTCAATAGACATTGGATACAGTTTGTGGGATACACACTGCGCAATGCGACGCGGTCTTTGACGCTGCCTCCGGGATTGAGGAACTGTGGGATGTAAGATCAGGATTGTTGGCGTTAAGGTATAGCTAGGGCAACAAACTTCGGCTTTTCCCAAGATGTTCACACCAAGAGCGTCACTGAGGGAGTTTATTCGAATAAGTGGTGTGTTCCCTGCCAAATTTGAGATTCAAGCAAGATAATTGACCAAGGTCAACGTACCTATAAGTCCTGTGACTCCAGACAGAACCTCATCGCTCCTGAGCTCGATCGGTCTGGGTTCAAAGTGAGCATTTAGGCGTTCTTTACGACGAGCTTGATAGAAGAGAGCCAAAGAAGTCGATGTCAATGACAAGGAAAAGCCTAATATAATTCCATAGAAGAGATGGCGGAGATTGGCTGGAGAAGGAGCTTTAATCCAGCGAGGCAATAAATTCCCTATAGCTGACCAGGCCATGCTTGGAGTTCAAAGTCGAGTTGAGATGGGCGCTAATTATCTACCTTTCCTTTCTACCACAGGCATCTCCAGAAATGATCAAAAAGAGAAGTCGGCCGCAACCTCGCATTCGTGAACCTTCCCCAGAACCCGAACCAACTGGCGATCTAAGTGAACAAGAGGAAGAAGAGCAACTTCCGTCAGTCTCATTCAGTGTACAATTTCCGATTTCTCTCTCATACTTCCTACTAACAGACTGTCAGACCTTATCGAACTACGGAGGCTGAGAAAGTCACGTCAAGGTATCGATGTTTCCAAGCTGAGCAAAGGAGATGTGAAGAAGAAAAAGAAACGAACTCGTGAAGAGGAAGAGGAGATTACAGGCGGTTTGAAAAAGGGCGCAGCTGTAGACGAAGATGAGTGAGCGCATTTCTACTTGTATACTCTGTACTGGAAGCTAACGAACATAGAGAGGAAGACAAAGATGCCAAGGCGAGAAGGACGGTCCGAACCAATAACTTTACTCAACAGACCAACGCTCTCGATGTCGACAAGCATATGTATGTCTACAGTGGATTGGCTTGTTCTATAGCTAATAATCAACCTCATTTAGGATGGCTTATATTGAGGAGAACTTGAAGATTCGTTCAAGACCTCGGGACGAGGAAAAGAATAAGCCTGTCGACCCTCAAGAGGCCTTGTATCAAGTTCCCGATAGGTGGAAAATAGAGCACAAGAAGGCTGCGACAGCTGACGAGGGCAGTGTCACGAATAGTTTGACCATGCTCACCGCTATACCTGAAGTTGACTTGGGAATGGAGTACGTCCTCCGTTTTACTCATTATCTAAAACTGCTAGAACTCTACCTCTCGTTAGTGCTCGCCTCAAAAACATCGAAGAGACCGAGAAGGCAAAACGGGTAGTGGCCGAAGAGCGCAGTGAGAGGAAGAAGGCCAACAGCAACAACGAAGAGCATCTGGTTGCTTCTCGTTGTGAGTAACATCTCGTTCCTCGACTACCGAATGCTCAACCGTACCCCTAGTCTATCGTCCTAATCTGAAAATGAAATCCGATGCCGATATCATACGGGATGCTAAACTCGAAGCGATGGGTCTACCTCCTTCGGAAGACCAGCCTCGCAGGCAAGATAAACCTCAAATGGCTACCGATGAGGTGGTGAGTCGGCTCCTTGTCGCATCCACATACTTCATTGGCTAAACAGAGATGTAGGTTATGGAGCGGTTCAAGAAACGAATGCGCAAGTAATCCTTCTCATGTTGGTCTTCCCTTGACTGTTTCTATGGTTTGATTGTATAGTACTTTACAGCACCACGCTCGCGACTTTTGGACAATGTAAAGAGATGTAGAAAATTTGGTTTTTCGAACCCGTTCGACGACATTTTCAGAGCTAATTCCAGCTGTGTCTCTACATTTAATGAATACAGTCCGAATCAGGGGTTATAAACTTCCTCCTTCTCCTTCGCCATGTCGTCCATTGGTTCCGAACGACATCCTTCTTATGACCGCAGCTCGAGCATCGACTAGGGAGACAAATGATATCCTTGGTCTCATTTTCCAGATTCATGGCTGGAACAGGGTCCACGACGCCAGTTTGGCCGCTGCAATTGAGGGCGTATGTCATTTTTTACTGAAAAGATATATATATATAATTAGTTTCTTAGACACACATAGGCAACGAACCACTTGACGTTGAGACCTCTAGGGAGCAGACCGCAAGCCCATTCGATCCTTCGTAAAGTGGGGCAACAGTTACAACAAACAGGAATGTGACCCGCTGGTACTTCCTGTAAGCGGCAACACGGCTAATGTCGACCTTTGCTACCTTGGACAGCGCTTCACTAGCTTTTGCAATGATCCGCAGCGCGCTCGGTGGCTCGTGGGACGTGGGTGAGGTCGGTCTCCCGTACTCTGCTGTTCATAAAAGTCTGGATATAGGTCATGGTAGTTCCTCGTCTCAGGAGGCGATTAATTTAGTTTAGACTACAGAAAGCGTGTTCTACAAAGCTCAAAAAATACATCAACCCTCAGCAACTCTGCACTACTTTTTTGAGCTTGTTAAAATCAGGAGTTCCTAACCCAGTGACTGGGGACATCAACTAGTCAGTTTTACGGGAATATGATCACAAAGAAAAACCGTACTGGGATCCCATCCTTGGATAGCCTACAGAGCAGAGTAGAGTAAAATGAAGATCATTAGCTTTCATATGACAAGACAAGATCGAGATAGAAAACAGACATTGAATCCCTCAGTGCCGCACCCGGGATTGCTGCCCTCGGTGATATCGTTGAATGCTTGGGCGTTCTTGTATATCAAAGGGTTCAGGAAACCGAGAGAGGAAAGCCCAGCGTGAAGTCGGACATCGTTCAAGAGCGCGACAATACCTGCAACTGTAGGAGCTGCGGCTGAAGTTCCCGATACGAGGGAGGCATTTCCACCAATAAAGACCCTGAAGTTGAGAGCTTGGGCTGAGACATCGGGAAATGCCTGTTTATTATGCATTGATTGAGAAAGGATTGTTTTAGGGAAGAAGATGTATCTTACACGTCCAGACCTACAACATCGAAGTCAGTTCTTGGATAACTACCGACTCTCATTCGGGAAAGACGAACCTGTTAAACAGCCCATTATTGAGCAGTGGACTATTGTTTTGCTCGAGTTTCTCCAAGAATCCGTCAACTACTTGTTCCTGGTACCGCGGACGAGGAAACTGCGACAAAAAAAGTTTAGCATGGACGGGCTGAGAGAGAGAGAGAAGACAGATAATCACGCTAGTGCCAATCCGTCAGATGCATGAACTGCACAATAAAAGCAAGGGTACTCACTAATCACTGAAACCACCTCCCGAGAAGAAGGCAGCTTTCTCGGGAATTCCTTGCGTTCCTCCAACGGATGTGACACTATTTAATATCCGAAGCTCAGAAATATGCCGCCTCAAAACCACATGAATACTTACTACGGACACGAACTAGTAAAGAACATAGTCAGTAAAAAGTTTCACGGGTAGAATAGGCGAAGCTACCTTGGAAAAACAGGAAGGAAACGGGTCTCATTTCTTCCATCGTTAGTTTTGCACGTTTGCGAATTGGGATCTGGGTCACCATCACCAACACCGCCGTCACCGCTGGAGAAAATTAATGTAACGCCGCGAACGCCTTTTTATGAGCTCAGATCAGTCGCTCCCGGAAGGTCAGAGACTTGGACTAACTTAATTCCAACAAGCGACGGCAGGTGCGTCGCGCGTAGTCTTCGGGAACTGAAAGCCACTGTCAAGACAGGTATTTCTAAACGCTCCACCGGCTTACCTGTCTGTTCATGGTCTCCGTACGACGTTGATATAGTCGCTGGCGGGCTGTCTTGTTTAAGGATATAGTCAAGCCACTAGAACGGTTTCAGCAGATATCCCTTGAGAGAGCGAATGAGTGGCGTAATCACATTCGCGTAGGGTTCATTTGTGCTAGGGCGAGTTCAGTATGAGACCATTAAAGGAATGAATGCGAAAATAATCACTTCGATGGAGTTCCTAAATCGGGTACGAATGGCGGCTCTCCGCCTGTCGACCAGAAGGTGCCAGGCGTAGGATAGCTGAGTCCGAGCGCGAATTGAACATCTAGATTAGCCTCATCTCCGGCTGCTTTGGGAGATTGGTCGTCGAGGCCACCTGAACAATAGTCAGTTCAGCCAATCCGTCTTCAAAATCGAACAGAAACATTACCGTTTACTTGCACAAAGGTAAACGATGCGGTAGCGTCGGGCTTCTGATCAGCGTAGAACTGTTTTAAATCCTCCTTGTTGGCGTATTGGCCCAGATATCCGGTGATACCAATCGAATTCGCCGAGACGCTTTGAGGACTGTAAGAAGACGTGTTGTAAAGAACCTCAAGACATTCAAGCGTCACGACTCTATTGCAGTTATCGTTAAGCATCTTCACTGGATGTCAAGTCCGAGATATGACCCAAAGCGAGTTTATCCTTCGTTCGGTACATGGTTGTTTTCATACCAGAAAAGCGAGCGAACATGGTAGTGGGTTGAATGAGATCGATGATGATGGAAAAGATGCTCTGGAATACTGTAGCTGGTAGTGCGGACGACGTAGCTTCCGTCGTCATGTACCCAGACATGGTAGTTCTGTACAAAAAAGTAAGTAAATGCAATGAAACTATATAGGAAACGCGCGTACAGTGTCGAGCATATCCTCCGCAAGGCTAACTGGAACGTCTATTATGACCCAATCTCGAGCAGGGGTATAGGAAACGTCCGTGTCTTCCTATGCCATGAGAGCTTAGCCACTCGTTCACCAACTGGACACTCTCCGGGCGCGGAGCAACCAACTTCTCTACCGATGCCTTGGAAAGATGTTGGCCATAACGCTCATGGTCTGGGTCGCTAATCTCCCATAGGTGATTCTCCAAAGCATCGATCTGTGGCTGAACAAGGCCAATTCGTAGCTGGACGCGACTGTGTGGACTCGGACGAGAATGCTGGTTCCATCCTCTAGGAGGAGCGATAGTCCTGCTTTAAGCGACTTGGGGA
This sequence comes from Gymnopus androsaceus JB14, assembly GCA_009733575.1. Taxonomy (NCBI): domain Eukaryota; kingdom Fungi; phylum Basidiomycota; class Agaricomycetes; order Agaricales; family Omphalotaceae; genus Gymnopus; species Gymnopus androsaceus. Next base: position 18,197 of record ML769849.1, read on the forward strand.
TAGGCGTTGCGACTGTTCAGCGAGTGCGAGATCAGTCAGGAGAATGAGCGAGAGCCAAGAGAGCTTCATGTTAAGAGAAGAATGAGGTTTAGGAAGAAAAGCGGTATAAAGAACACAAGCGATTTATACTGTTCGGGTCGCTTTAGGTACTGCCAAGGGCATTAGCGCATTAGCCTACATTAGAAATGAATAAAATTTAAACGCGAACTCTTTACCTCATTTATTATAATTACAGTTTGCTACTACGCCAAGCAATTTAGCAAACGCGAAAAGGAAAGAATGGGCGCTTATCCACCTTTTCTGCCGCACCCCTGATAGAAACCATCCTCGAAAACATTAATTCCAAATCTACTTTTCTCAACTGTGCGCTCATGGACATAATAGTGGTTATAAAATAAACATGTACATTTGGAATAAAGTAACGGCCCATTCCTATACCGGTCCGTGCTCAAGCAGTTCCATACGCCCTTGGCACGCCTACTTCCATGGCAGTGTCCACTTTGAGTATGTCTGCCATTTCCGATCGTGGTAGCAAGGAGGGTATGTCGTTAAACATGTCTAAACTGATAGTGTCCATAGCGAGAATGGAAGGTCTTCCAAAGGAGACAGATTCTAGCAGTCCCTGTTCATGTCTCTGCATGAGCACCTCATCCAGAGTGGCCCAATCCTCCAACTTCAAGCGCGGATTTATTGGACCATCATTTGCAAGGGCAATAAGGACTTTAAGAACAGAATGGGGAAGGTTGGATATGAATTTAGTGATAAACATGACAAGGCCATGTGTTTGAAAGCAGCGAAGAATAACCTTAGGGGCGGTAAATCCTAGCATGATACCGATAGTATCTAAGAAAGCATCAGAGATGTTATTGAGACCAAGAGAATGTCCTATGCTTACCATTTACGATGGCAGATAGCACCCTGTTTGCGATGAAATGATGAGGTTCGGGGATAAAGTACGATCTGCTCTGTACATCCAAAACCACGCTAGTATCAATCTGAAGCCTCTCCCATAATGCACCTATTCCTCTGAATCCCCATGCCGGGTAAAGCTGCAAGAAGATAGTGCTGAGCATTTGAGGGTATAATATACTCATTCCATGTGCGACAGCTTCGAGCATTATTGGGTCTACTCTCCCAAAATTCACTTCCCTCAAGGAACTTGGAAGGATGAGTATGATCGGTTTCAGGACCTGCTGCCAAAAAGGCACACGCCAATCAAGCATTGCAAGGAATTCCAGATTCGGCATAGATGCTAGCATGTTTTGGAAAGCCTGAAGATCCTGAGGAAGTGGTGATATGATTGAAAGTTCTTTCAAAGCATGTGGGCAACGCTCCTGTATAACCTGGAAATGCTCGGGACCTGGGGATGTCAACCTAAGCTCAGCAAGGGATGGCATGTTCTGCAATGAGTGTGTCAGGATTTCGGTAGTCCGAAAAATGGGTAAGCCTGATGGAACGTAAAAGTGGAAGCTCTGGACGAATCTTCCCAAGGAAACCGACTGTGGATCGCGTAGAAGGGTGGATAATCGGTTCATGCACTCTGACGCAGAACGATGGACTTGTTCGCTAGTTTGAGAATGCGTACTAGTCACATCGATTGTGCGGAAAATGTGACGTTGAGATAGGCCTACAAAGTCTTTGCAAACTAATGCTGTAGCTCGAAGTGAAGGAAGGTCATCATTGAGATCGTCGATGATGATCGCGAAGATTTCGTTTGGAAATCGACGCTCAGAGTTGGAAGGAGAGATGGAAGGATCCGGCGTATCTTCACGCATCGGTTTGGGTGCAGTATATCCTGAGTGATACCAAGCCTGAGCTAACTCGAGCAAAGATGAATCGACATAATAGGGGTCGCACCTTAAATGCCAAGTAGCAAGGTCACAAAAGTCGCAGTTATAGCCCTCTACAAGTATATTCTCTCTGGTACGTAGTATTGGCAGTGGTAGATTCTCAGCGTGTGAAGGCTTCAGCGCTTACGGGAACTCTTTTGGCGCTTATTCGCTCCACTAAGAGCTCGTGTCTACTTAGAGTTAGTACTACCATAGAACTAACTGCATCTTTCGACGACGACGACAACGAAGACATTCATAATTTGTCTCCTCGTCGTCGTCCCAATCTAACCTCATGATCCCGCAACTCTTCGAGCGATACCCTTGAATCGTCCTTGACGTTGGCCTTTAAGTATAGTATTCTACAGTGGCTTGAGTATTACAATCCAAAAAGGAGCTTCCTGCGAATTCCGACTCGACCGCAAACTATTCAGGCAGCCAAGGTATATCAGACCTCGAAAGCTGTTTTACGCATTTGGTTTCAACTACCAAGACTGCGTCGACCTGTTTTTGGCACATAGCCGGCTCCGAATGACGAGGAAACTTGAAATAGATGAGGTGGAAAATGCCACGCTGAGAGGCGGAGACCCAAGCTCTTCCAACCAACGCACAGTTGAGAAGAGTATTTTTATCGTAGTCGTAGTCAAGGTTCTTGAGAATGTTTTCGATTAGTTCGTTGGGTAGTGATGGAACCATGGCCGTGGTGGCTAGCTTGGTGACCCACCTTCTATGAGGTTGGTGAAAGTGTCGAACCCCTACGAGGCTCCTAGTTTGGGGACTGCTTTAGGCCTAGGCGGTGACAGAAAAGGAGGGAAAAGGTCAAGAAGTCCCGATCCGAAACAGGCGGCAAGCTGATTGCATCGAGCAGGTCTACAAACTCATACGATGCATTGATAGAACGGGGTTTTCAAGTGTGATTTTGGTTAAGCAACTAGCGATAGCAACAGAACTGAAAGAAGGAAGGTTGTGCGAGTACTTGATAGTCGATAGTCTGTAAATTAAAGAGGACAGTATACATTGAAAAATAGGGCTTTGATTCAAGGAAAAGTACCGAGATCTACAACCAAGTCAGGTAGCTCAAATAGCTTCGTAAAGTCCTCCTCTACAAAGTGAGGAAACCGTAAGACTACTTTCTGTAATTGGAGGAGTCCATCCACCACCTTAATTTCATCTTTCCAAGATCGCGCAAGAATCATGGGTACCAATTCGTAAGGGAGCATATCCACGTCGTCGATGTCGTCGATGTCATGCGGAGCACGGAACTCAAAATTTGTGAGCTTTGGAAGAAGCACGCGGCCTTCGGTGGAAGCTAATGCTTGCAGCAATTTATCCGAATCAAATACGCAATCCTGCATTCGAAATGACCTGATGGCGGGAAAGAGGGATAATAAGGCAATCAAGGTCTGGTTAAGATTTTCATCGGTTTGGCCAGTAGATGGCCAGAGTCTAATGAGTGTTAGAGATGACAGTGCAGGGGATGAGCGATGCTGGAAGCTGGTCAGGGCATCCAAATTTTGGAGATCGTAACGAAGAGTCAACTCTTCAAGGTGAGGTGTGGTGAGGCAGTTTAGGAGGTTCACATCATTGCCGCTGATCCTATGAGCAGAGATATCGAGTGACTTCAATGAAGGTAAAGATATGGAAAGGTGTTTCCTGAATAAAACAGGGTCTGGTTCGAAGTGTTCCCCCAGATCAACTCTGAGGTGGACGAGATCTTTACATCGGCATAGGATGTCGATATAGGCATTTGGGTCAAAATCTGATGGATCGATAATAGTGCTAGTGAGCTTCAGCGAGGTGAGTTGTTCTGCAGGTAGCGCGAATTGTTTCAGAATGGGATTATCGTCTTTTTCGATGAATTCGACGTGTCGTAATTTAGGTGCTCCTAAGAATGTATCGATTTGCCGAGGGACGTGAAGATAGGCCAAGTGCTCGTCTATGTTACTGAGGAAAAAGGATGAGATTTCGAGATATACCTCTTCCAATTGAGGCAGGGATGAGCGAGGTAGACTGAAAAGGGGAATGAAGAATGATATATGTCCCTCCAGATCAAGCAATCGGAGTTTGTGGCTGAAACCCAAGATAGTCTCCATGAACTGGCTTGTTATAGCCGGAGAAATACCGGATTGAGTTTTGAAGTTGAGGTACAGGTCCAAGGGCAGACCTCGACTCCGGTTAATCCACTCTTTAACCCATTCAAGCTCGGGTATGACTGGTTTGCGGTCCTTCAAGGGCAGACATAATTTGGACCAGAGTCGAGGGGTAAGATGAGCAGCCTTTCTCCATGCCACGCACACAGCGCAGAGAATAGACGTGTATTGAATGATGTTATGCTCGTGCATTGATATTCCCTCTTCAGGAAGACATGCAAATTCGAAGATTTCCGAGAGAATTTCCGGTGCGACTCGTCGAATAGGCGAAAGAACGATTTTTGAGTGAAGCAATTTCGACAAGTTTCGCGTCTTTCTGACGCGCCAACTCGGAAATCTGACTTTCGAGGTTCTCTACCTGAGTCTCCACGTCTGATAGTCGAGCTCGAAAGAAGGAAAGTTCGGCTGGTTCAAGCCATATTGGCCCTTCGATACGTTGCTGAGAAAGATACTGCGCTATTCGTGATGGACACTGATCGATGAAGTAATTACGGGCGCTCACTAGCACCAACGAGCGCTTATTAAGATTCGGAACTCGGTTGCGTTCGCCACAGGACCGTTACCAGATCATCTCCCAACTCTTCCCCTCTTCCTTCCTTTCTCCCGACCCCGAGACTATCTATCTATCCCTGCTGCCAGGTCAGCATCGTAACCGAAAATGAACGGGGTCCGTCGATTCCTCGGGGGCGGAGGACTGACGGAAAGTCCTGGACCTCCAGCCCCACTTGATTTAGATTCAGGCCTGGGTAGTCCTCCTTCAAGCGCCGCACCTTCTGCATCTACGGCTTCTGCGTATTCTATGCCTTCTACGAGTAGCAGTGCGGGATTAGCGAGTGCAGGAATGGGATTGGGACTTTTGAGTGCTGGGTTGGCTGCATCTAATTCGACGACAACAACAATGAACGGGAGTGGGACCAGTGGACTGAATAGTTTGGGTACGACAGCAGCGCTGTTTTTGAAGAAGAATAAGAGTAAGAAGGGGTCTATGTCGACTTCCAGTTCTGGGTCGATGGGAGCAGAGGATTTAGGTCCCTGGGTTAGCAAGGCGAATAGGTCCGAGAATGGGAATGGCAGTGGGCAGCCGACTAAGGGGACTGGCGCAGGGAGCTCGGGCGGCCTAAGAATGGACACAATAACAAAGACCGATATGAGAACCCGAGGTAGGGAAAGAACAGGCTCGGATGTAGAAGCACCGAAATCTTCGCCTGCTCCGCGCCCTCAACGAACGGTCCGAGACGACCTCCTGCTCAGTCTCCTCGCAAGCGAAGCTGTAGTCGAGAGCAGGGAGTTTTATATACTGAGCTTAGAGGAAGTCGAGGAATACAAGAAGGTATGTGTCATTCTTATTCTATGTGTCTATTGTTCATCGTACATTTCAGGAAGAAACCCTCCTAACATCCCGCTTATCCGGTCTCTCCAAGAAACTCGAAACAGAAGGAAAGATCCGAGATGCTGCTATTACCCTCTCTTCTCTCTCCGCCCCTACCAAATCCAAATCTACAAATCCAAATGCCAGCTCCGACCAATTAACAGCCGCCACCCTCCGCTTCGAAACAACCCAAAAAGAATTCTATCGCGTCTTGCAGCTCAAAGCAGATGTATCGCGAAAACTACTGGAACATCGAGCGGGGGTGTTGGGAGAGAGCGTGAGGAGGGTCGAGGAGGCGCAAGCGCAACAACAGCAACAACAGAACGGTTCTGAGGCTCCTCGGAGTGTCAGAGATTCCGGGTACGACACGCCTACATCACCTTCCCCATTCGACTCGTTCTCCTTCTTCGCTGGACATCCATCCTCCGCCGTCCCGGTCTCTGCAAAGGAAAAGGAGAAAGAAACCATCTCTACTCTAGAAACTCAACTCTCCTCTCTCGAAAACAAACATAAAGCCGAACTGAGGATGGCGCATTTGGAGAAGCAACAAGGTGGAGACGATGCTGGGAATGGAAGTGCAGGGGTTGGAAGACCGCGTGCAGTCCGCCGAAGAAAAAATCCTTTCAGCCGAGCGGGATTTCAACGCCGAGCGAAAAGGCTGGGAACTCGAGCGTACAGAATTCGCAACACATCGTACAGAATTCGAAGCACATAAAGCAAGGATGATAGAAGAAAAAGAGAGATTAGAGGAACAGATGCGGATAACGACGACTCAAGGCGGGAGTAGAGATACCGAAGTGCGGTTAGCGATGCAAAAGATGAGAGATGAGTTGGAGGCGAAGAATGCCCAGTTGGAGGCCAAGGATGTGCATGTTGGACAGGTGGAGGTGGGGATGAGGGAGATGGAGGGGAGAGTTGAAGAGATGAGGGGTGCGTTGGAGGAGTTGCAGGGTGTATATGGGCAGCTGCAGGGTGCGCATGGGCAAGTTGAGGCCGATGTGTCTTCAGCTATGGCGTTTATGCGGTCGTTGATCCAGACGCATAATATCCCTGTTCCGTCGTTCATAACGAACCTCTCCTCCTCCTCCTCGTTGAGCTCGCTCCTAGAAGCCATCTCCGCTCACATCGAAAGCCTCAAATCTCGCGTCATTGGACTCGAACAATCCCAGACTGAGTATCGTCGGAAAGAGGAACTATGGACGCGGAAAGAAGGCGAGTATAGGGTTCTGGAGGAGAGTATTGCTCAGCGAGATATGGAATATGCGAGGAAAGAGTCAGATTACGGTTCCAAGGAGCAGGAATATGCACGGATTCAGGCTGAGTATAGGAGGAAGGAGGAAGGGTGGGAGGCACAGAAGCGGAGGCTGGAAGAGGATGTTAGGGCTGGGATGGATAAGAGAGAGGCGTTGAGCAGGGAGTTGGATGGGGTGAGGAGGGAGGTGTTGGAGATGAGGATGGTGGCAGGGGCGGGAGTGGGAGCGGGGAAGGCAATGAGGGTGGGTTTGGGTTACAGGTTTCATTTTGTTCTTTCGTTCGCTAACCAATTCGGCAGGATTCTTCCGGTCTTCGTTCTCCTACATCACCTACAATTACATCTACTCCTCTTACGCAACAAGCATTCCCATTCCCACCTCCCGCATCCCTAACCTCAACTACTCCTTCCACACCAACTACTCTCGTCAACGACGCCACGATGGCGACGGAATCCAAATCCCCAGAAGCCCAATCCATCCTCTCCCTCCTCAAACCCCTCTGGGCAATCCTTCCCTCACCCGAAGCCCGCGCAGCCAAATTCGCATCGAGCCGCGAGCGGGGTTTCAGAGCTGGTAGTGGGCCTAGTAGTCCTACTATCGGCAATCGAGACCGAGACGGCCCTGTGAGTCCCGGTGGAGGCGCAGGAGCGAAATCCATATCGGATTTAGACGTAAGGAGTTTGAAAAGTTTATATGATACTTCTTCCAATCCCAACTCTACATCTACATCCGCAGAGCCCTTCACCCTCCCGTCCTTCATCACCCGAATACACTCTCTACTGGCAGACGATAGGCTTTTAATCGAGCGTTTGTTGCGTTTCGCACAAGCGCATGATTTGCTGAAGAAGAATGCCGAGAGGGCACAGAAGTTGGCTGTGGAGAGTAATGGGGCGTTGGAGACGTATCAGAGGCAAGTGAGGGTTTTAGAGGAAAGGAATGGGGAGCTGGGGAGGAGGGTTGGGGAGTGGTGGGTTTTGTTTTGTTTTTGGTTAGGGAAGTCTAACTGACTGTCTTTTCCTCCACAGCCAAGACGAGCTCGTCTCCCTCCAAGACATCATCGACCGCATCTCCTCCGCCAAATCCGACCTCGAAATCCACGCCGCCGAACAAGCTGAGACTTGTCGTCAGCTTACCGAGGCGAATAACACACTTAGTGCTCGGGCGCTGTTGCTTGCTGAGGAAGCAGCCGAGGCGCAGGCAAAGGCTCGAACCGCGCAGACAGGCTCCTCTTCCTACTCTTCCTCATCTGATAGCGCCAACGCAGCTCTCCGCGCCGAACTAGCAAAACTCCAAACCGAGTTGGAAAAAGTGAGGAAGGAGCTGAAAGACGCGGTGGAGGAGATGGAGGCCACTAGGAGCTCGAGTTCGGCGCAGAATGTGATGTTGATGGAGGAGTTGATGGTTACGCAGACGGAGAATGCGGAGCTGAGGGGACAGTTGAGGGGATTGAAGGGGAAGTAGTAGGAGCACTTTGTAGAGCACTGTGGTGGAGGTTTTTTGCATGGGGGAGTTGCTACATTACTTATCAGTAGTTATTACCTTTTTTTTTCGTTTGGAACTATCTTTTTCTTTCCACTTCCCTTTCTTTTTCTTGCTTTTCCGGCTTTCAACCATGTATATTATGTATGCATATCTTTTCTCATCATCATAATCGGAAACTCAACGCGCCAGGAAGAGTTCACATATGAGGACTAGAACGTACAAAAAACATTAACTGGCATTTAAGGGCACCAGTAGTAACAACAGAATCAAGCGAAATCAGGCGACGAGAGTTAAAAAAAAGTATGGTATCTCTCTACATATTCCTCTTCCTCAATGGAACCAGCGAGAATGTCAAAAACGTTAGCTTTTCGCAAACCAGTCTTTTATTAGAAATTCCAGGCGGTGTCCGGGTGTCGTCAATATCGTAGTCTTTCAAGTGAGTACGAGTTGTGCTACAGTACTTAGGCATGATCATCGACCATCTGATGCAGACACGAACGCTCACTGGCACCTCTTTCGGTGCTTCAGCAAAATTTCAAACGCGACCATCTCTAGATCTCGAAATAGAGGCCTGGTTTACAGACATCCATCTTGTCGCGAGACGCGTGCGCGCTCCCCGTAACTTGCGTACAATCAAAATTCTGTCCTTGGATACCAGTGCCGATTGTCTACTTGATATTGGCGCTTCACCCTACAAACCTAACAATTCTCTCGCCTTTTACTAGAGAATTCAGTGTAGGGTGAAATTTCGGCCGCTATTCAATCTTTGGGCATATACTTGCTTCAAGCTAGTTTCCTTTCCATTTATTTTTGTTGAGTTCATACATAGTTCATCTGGAATCATGTCTCTGACTAGTTCTATCCCAATTCTATCTTGTAAGTTGTTTGGGTCTTCATTTTCGTACAAGTTCTCTTACGCGAGGTGAATAGCTACTAAGCTATGGGCTATGGTTGATTTCTTCACATCTCACAAGCAACTCACAGTGGCTTTAGGCGCTTATTTCTACTGGCGCCTCTTTATCTTCTTCCGCGATTTGATTTCTCAACGTCCAACTTTCAACCAAATTTACTTGTTACAGATCAAAATCCTCGGACTATATAGATTTTGACGCGTCCTGCGACCTACAACTGGTTCTACTCAACTCGTCTCACTCGTCTCTGAAAATGCACCGTGCGCTTCGCATCGCAGAAATATTGCATCTCATATCATCCTGTAGTGATCCTCCCACAAATGCCGCCACTGCTGTGGTGTGCAAGCAATGGTCCGAGGAAAGCTTGCGCGCGCTGTGGTACGAGGTTCCCGAACTCAAACAACTGTTGGGTCTTTTTGGTACACTGAGGTATGATGGAAATGAAAACAAGGTGCGTGTATCTATCATGTAACAGTACTGATTACAGTGCTGAAGGCTAATGTACAGTTTGAATTCGACTCCTGGCCGACACATGAAGCTTGGCTTCGATTCGAGAAAATATATCAGCGTAAAATACGCCATTTACACCATATACCATGCGATGAATTCACCCCGTTTACGTTTAGTCGACCTCTCGAGCTCCTGGCGAGGATGAAGTCACCGGGCCCCCTTCTTCCAAACCTTCGCTCTCTTACATGGATGGGTCTCACCGGAGAGGGCATTGCAGAATACTGTGTCATGTTCATGAATGACAGCGTCAGAACATTCAGAACTGCATCTCCAGACGCCGATCTAATCCCACATCTCGGGTCTTTCCTGTCATGTATCCAAACACGAATGCCCTACCTCACATATCTCGAGCTCTACTTCCGCTCTCACATGGAGTATCAGCTTCCAGTGCTGAATCTTATGCAAAAATTGCCTTACCTCACAGTGGTTGTCGTTCCAGCTTTTTCGGATATGTCTCCAATCTTAAGGGGCATCTCAGAAGGTATAGGCTCACCATTATTAAGCCTAACGCTCTTCCGTGACTATGAAATACCAACCGCTGTTATCAACCTTACTGGCATTCAGGGCGATGGCCTGAAGAACTTAACAAGTCTTCGACTTTATTCATCTTACAACGCAGCTTCGCAGATTTTCCGGGATAGTCTGCACTTGGAGGACATAAGGATTCATTCCTATGAACCTGCTTCAGCTGAAGAGATCCGAGAACTAGTTTCTCGGATTGCGCAAACCTGTCCGCAGGTCGAACAGATTACGTTGAGCTTTGTCCGGGCAAAGACAGAGGTAATTAATAGGTTCAAAGCGTCGCCAACAGATCTTGTCACTTTTGATGACCTTCGACCACTTCTTTTGTGCACCAAGATGACATGGCTTGACTTGGACACTATGTACCCTCTTTCCTTGGATGATGCAGACATGGAACTCATTGCTAAAAGCTGGACTCATCTAGAAACCCTGCATCTAACGCCAGTCCCAGGAATCTTGGTTTCTGATAACCGGAAAAAACTTTCTTTTCGGTCGCTTGTGTACATTGCTCTACACTGTGTACAAATTCACACTCTTCACCTCTATATCGATGCCACATTTGTCCCCGAAAACCTGGAGCGAATCTCAGGCAGTCTTGCTCATCTAGAAGAATTTGGAGTCGGGTTTTCACCAATCGAAGATCCTGCGCAGGTTGCCCGTGCTTTAGCCCGGATCCTACATCCCAATGTGGGGATAACATGGGGCTCTACATCTGGTCAATGGGAAGACATCAATGTGGTTTCCCCAGACATTTGTTCAAAATGGCATGGGCATTGGGCAAGAGTTTTCCAAATCTTACTATTAGAAGAGGCATAATACTGAAAAGGTACACCCAAGGTTTTGTTACTGAATTCTAGCCACTGATTTGGATTGGTGTATCTCTCTGAAGATTTCATTGAGCTCGGTTTCTCAGTTTATCCTTTCCTTCATAGTATGGTAAATCTTGTTAATAGATTCATGCATCATCATGTATTTAACGATTTTTTGTTGTAAAGCCGTGCGAATGAACGTCTTGGATCTTTCTCCTCTCCCTCAAGACTCTCTCGTGTTCGATGAACAAGTTGCTGGTTCTAGCGTATCATTGTTCTGATGGGATTTGAATCGAATGCTGGACAGAACGACAACCAGCCTCTAGGTTCAAGCCTTGTTTAACTAGCTCGAGCCACTCGGCATTAATTTCGTCTTAAATGCTAGTGGTTTGTGAGATTAACGACCGGCCTTGATTACAGTCTTGTCCATTTTCCCTGATATCCAATCACTTTGGATTACCCCATGCAAACATGAACCCTTTGTCGGCTGCACCACTGGCAAAAAAACATCTGTTAGAGCTAAAGGTAAGCTAAATACAAGTTGTCTAGAAATTAAATCAGACGTACTTTAGTTTATCGATGTCGGAAGTTTTAAAGTCCTGTGGTGCTCGCATAGAAGGCTCTTAATTTCTAGACAACATGTAGCTTGCTTTTAGCTCTAAAGCCCTGATGGTGCTCGCATAGAAGGCTCATAATCTTCGCGTCTAAACCTACAAAGAGAACCGGAGTGCGTTAAAATGCTGGAACGTAATCGATGCGCACATCCTCGCACATCGAAGAAGACGATCAATCGTTTCCAACAGCAGCGTGACCTCTTGCTGGTCTAACTCCGCTTGAAGATACTTGTCGTTTTATTTACTATCTTCTTGATAATCTCCTGGCTCATCGAGTTGTTGGATCTCATCGAGCTGCGCTTTATCTAACCTATTCGATGGAGAGCAAAAATTAACTTGCAAAAGGGAGGATGTACGTCCTCCGGCGGATTCAAGTCGCATTAGGGGCTTTACGGACCAATTTTATCTTATCTTTTTTATCTTATCTTTTTTCACCGGCCCATATCAATCTTGTTCAAAACCGTCATGTCAAGCAGTGGAGTGCTGTCGAGCTCGCCCGTCTCGACACGGGGAGTTTCGCCTGCTCGTCGAAGAGGCAGCTCCAGTGTCAGTGTTGATGAATCTTCCGAAAACCGCCCTCGACTTTCACCGACGTTAGCAAGATCATACGATCCCCATGACCCTCAGGTTAGAGAACGTCAGCAAACTTTGGACATGGACATGGCAATGCACCTTTCCAAAGCTCGTAGAGACACCGCCAATATCTCTCCAACAATTCCTCACAAAGAAATGCAATCGGAGACTCAGGAAAGTGCAGCCCAGGCAGCTCTTTCTTCTCGGGAACAGCGCGAAATCGATATAGCCCAAGGACCCGAAGAAGCAGATGATTTGGAATCCATCAGAACTAAAAGACCACATTCTGTAGACCTCCGAGACCTGTTGCCCCAATCCCATGATCCTAGCTTACTCGTTTCATTGAATGGCGTCCAACATCCATCCGTTGATGATCCTTCGGCTTCTGCCTTTGGAACTCTTCCAACGTACCAAGCAAACATCCCCCAATCCTCTTTCAATTTTGCTCCGATGGAAGCATTTGCTGCCTCCGAAAAGGTCACATTAGGGATCAGCTCTCCTTCGAGCACAACCAAATTCAGCGTTCCTCCTCCCAGAAACCAACATCCTACGGACGACGTGTTCTTACCGAGACAAACCTCTCCAGTAAGCTCTCCCGATGCTGTGTCAATTCCTGCTGCTTTCAGCAGTGATGCCGCTGACTCCGACGTACCCGCTGCTTCCTCATCTACTTCTATCCGCCAACGCAAACTCAGTCAGAGCAATCCGCATCCCCGCTCTCATCGTAAAGGTATCGGAGGGAAGCTTGCTTTATTCGAGAATATCCACGGTGGTCCTGGCCGTATTCCCTTTTCCCTTGGTCCCGGCGGTAACGCTAGTACTATCGGCGCCCCCATCACAAGCGACTCTCCTTATTTCGAAAATGGTTCCCCGTCTTTAACGAGACCGGCTACTGTTCCTGCTACGCAGTTTCCTTCGCTCAACACAGGGCACGACCGACCATATCGTTTCTCATTCTATTCCAATGCCCTCTCTTCCACCATCCATGCTCGAAGTCTCTCCGAACTTCCTGCGGATGGACAAACATTTGAAGATCTGTTTGCAGGTGTTAGTCGCGATCGCAACCCTGAGGCCAAGAGGCCAACAAGCGGAGGCCTGAAAGGCTATTTCCCCGGCAACGTGAAGCCTAGCTATAGAAGCAGGCCGGGATTCGGAGGCGGACTGGGTCTCTCTCACGAGAGTGAGGATCCAGAATCTTGCACCTGGTGGTTGGATGTGTTGAGCCCGACCGACGAGGAGATGAAATTGTTAAGCAATGCAAGTCCTATCACTCATCATTGTCTTTGACTTGTCCTCTAACATTGCCAAAAGGTCTTCGGTATCCACCCCCTCACTACTGAGGATATTCAAATGGAGGAAACACGCGAAAAAATAGAGCTTTTTCGAAACTACTATCTCGTATGTTTCCGAAGTTTCGATCAAGATTCGTATAGTCCAACCTACTTGGAGCCTCTGAATATGTATATTATCGTCTTCAGGGAGGGTACATTATCCGTGAGTTTTATTGATGCTATCTATTCGCTCATCTCACATTCCATCTTTAGTTCCATTTCCGTCCAACACCCCATCCCTCCTCTGTTCGAAGGCGAATCAAGCAGCTCAAGGACTACATTTCCGTCACCTCGGACTGGATTTCTTATGCTCTTATCGACGACATTACCGACGCCTTTGGACCCCTCATTCAAAGCATCGAATACGAGGTTGACTCGATCGATGAGCTTGTGTTGATCCTCAAGGACAGCGCAGAGCAAAGTGATATGCTGAGGCGGATAGGAACATGCAGGAAAAAGGTCATGGGGTTGCTGAGATTAATGGGGAATAAGGCGGACGTGGTGAAGGGTTTAGCGAAGAGATGTAATGAGAACTGGCAGGTTGCGCCAACGAGTGATATTGTAAGAGTGTTTTCATTTCATTCTTCCATTAAACTGAACTTTGTTATGCGTTCCAGGGTTTATATCTTTCTGATATACAAGTAAGCTTTCGTCCCCTCCTATTGGTAAAACGCTTTAAGCTGACTTTTTTTTTCTACCTTAGGACCATCTGATCACCATGACCCAATCATTGAACCACTACGAAAAGATCCTCTCCCGATCGCATTCCAACTACCTGGCCCAGATTTCTATCGAGATGACAGAAGCTAACAACCAGATTAACGACGTGCTGAGCAAACTTACTGCGTTGGGTACGGTGCTCATTCCTATGAATCTGGTTACTGGTGAGATCTCTATATCTTTCCATTGCACGTCGCCTAACATGTTTTTTGTCCTCGTTCTAGGTTTGTGGGGTATGAACGTACATGTACCTGGGCAGGATGTTGGTGGGTATGCGTGGTTTATATCCATCATTGCTAGTCTTGCGGTTTTCGCGGTTATTGGAGGATACACGACCTATAGGTTGATGTCGAAACGGTAGTGGGGGTTCTTCCGCCTTCGAGATTGTGCCTCGGAGATTCCTCTTGCGGAGCGTTCTCGACGCTTAGTTAACCAGTCGAGTCGGAGATATTATGTTCTCTGCTTTCTCTTCTTTATTCTTCACCATATGGACTCTTTCTAGAACACTCTTGGGTTAAGTTGGCATTCACAGCATCGAGACATACATTATTCTACACACATTTTTACTGGCAATTGATAGCAAATCGAAACAGGTAGTTAATGGAGAAACGGGGGACGATTGTAGCATAACCCCCGGTGGGACTCGAACCCGCATCCTCGTAGCGTATCGCGAAGCGAGCGCTAATGTTTTTCTCGCGAAACGATGATTGTGTTTTCTTGTGCCCTAACTCTGAACTACATTAGGGCCTTTCCCAATAGAGAGTTTTAATGGGTGAAAAAAGTCTGAACCAGGAAAGGCCTACAAGAGGAATATTTGATCGGTGTGAGTAAGACATCTGAACCCGAGCGCTTGTGCACGCCTAAGTACTTGCACTCAAACGCGACGGTCATGACTGGAGCACGAATTATGCAACTCCAGGAGGTCTTTTCCCTTTTGGCTCATCCCGCAGATTTGTTAACGGAAGTCACTCTTGAACAGCTCCTCAAACTTGTCACGCTTTCTTTCCTACTTAAACAAGACATCATCATATCACAACTGCCTAACTATGACCCTTCTATTCCACCTGCGTTGCTAGCTCCCCATCATCGACTATTTCTAGCCAAAGTCTGTGAAATAGATTTACGATTTATTGATAAATGTTGGGTTGCAGTTTGAGAGGTAGTTTGGCAAGGTTGTAGTGATACCAAATGAATTAATAACACAGAATTCATGGCTTGCCAGTGGTCATGGGGATATGACATCAAAATCTGTGCATTATACTCCTCATTTTCCCAATGCTATGGCTTCTTCTCATCATCACATTCAGTTAGACAAACACTATGGTCTTCTGTTCACAAACGTAGATGTGGAAGCAATAAAATACTTCAAGAACAGGATGCATCAGCAAAACCTGGGTGTGCTGGACAGCGCTGGATAGCGCTATCCAGCACTCATAGCACCCATAGCACTCATAGCAAGGTCCCCATCTATCCAGAGCTATGGATCGCTATGGATTGCTATGGGTTGCTATGGATGTCGCATTTCACGGCACATCATCGCATCATCTGTCAGTCTTTTAATTCATTTTTTTTGTTGTCCTCGGAATTGTTTCTCTCACTTGCGAGACCAAATAATTATAATAAATCATATATATTTTCAGATTAGTAGTACATAGTAGGATAGTTTAGCAAAACAGAGCTACAGTAACTAGTATATAGCATAGATAAAGCTACAGTATAGTATGCAATACTTAATTAGATATTGAATGGTTTGAATAAAACTCACCGAGAACGCCGAGCCAAAGCAACTCAGAAACAACTTAGAAAAAAAAGAACTATGAGAGGGAAGGAAGGGAGCTTGGGGAAGTTACGACGACTCGTCGATGCTATATACTATTGACAGAAGAGTGACAGCTGTCAAAATGTTGACAGCACTCGGTGATCTCATAGCAGCTCATAGCAACTCATAGCAGCTCATAGCATTTCATAGCACTATGGCTGCTATGGCTTGCTACAGATTGCTATAGCTGCTATGACCTTCACCCAGGTTTTGCTGATGTGGTTTGCACAAAGTCACACTCTTTACTCTTTGACACAGACCCTGTCCTACTTTTTCTGGATATCTAAGTTGTTCTGGTGTGTCAAAACGGATTTAGCATTAACTCAATGCTTACTCTTTGATGATAGATTGCAGTATGCAGTACTATACTAATTCTATACCCATAACAAACAGTGCATATATTATGAGGGGACTCCTTTGGGACCCCTGCTGCAATTCAAGTGGATCACTATGTTGAGAAGGTGCTTGCAGAGCCTTTGGTGGCTCAAATGGTGATGTTGTGGTATGTCCTCATAAATAAACTGGTTCATGTAATGCTGCTTGTAACTCAATCTTGCTTCCAAAAGTCCTATTTTTGGCTATTTTTGGCTAATTTTTTTTTTCTTTTTCCAAAATGACAAAAAATAGTCACTTTGGTGGTGGAATTGCTCTGTAATGCACCCACAGATTTACATGAAACAAAAATTTTACTCTAGACTATTTTTCATGTGGATTTCGGTGCTGATGCTCATTTTTTCTGAAAATCACTTCTTGCAGAGCAGCTTTTTTGCAGTGCTTTCCGTAACTATATGGAATCTAAAAAAAATCAAAATATGTGAGGTTGTGTTTGGCATTGCCTTCTGTTACCATAGACTCTTCCATTGCATTGTGACTATCTTCTATGGTGTCTCCAGCCCCAATTCCAGTACCAGAAGACAGCCACAAAGCTGAAGCAATGATATCTCTTACTACATACACACTTACAAAAGGCAAAGCCAAGAAAGCAGTTCCTGTTTTGAAGAAAGATAATGCCATCAAGAGTTATTGCTGGGAGTATAGATACTTGGTCTCCATGAAAAAATTGTCTCCACTGTACATAATGGCATCCCTGCTTTGCATACCCATATTTCTGAACAAATTGCATGCTGCCTCATCAATGAACATAAGCATGTCTGGGACTGGTTGTGGTACCAGCTTGGCTATCTGAAGCATGTAGTGTGAGCATTCAAGCTCATTCCACTCCAATGCACAAACAGAGATAGTCTTCCATATTGAGTCCAGTTTTTGGAGTGCTCGTACAAGCACTTGGAGAGATATGTGGATGCAATGAGCTTGTTCAAGCTCAGCTTGGATTTCATCCAAGTAGATGCAAGGTTGGAGGTCAAGCAGAGAAGAGAGGTAACAAATATCAGTAGGATTCAAAAGTAAGGGTTGTCCCTGCCCCTGTAGGGCAGGTTGAACTAGGCCGTAATCTCGATACTGGCCAAGGATAAAGTAGGCAAGGGATTTCCTTATTCCAAGGTATAGATGGATATTTTTAATGGAAACAACATTACTGGGACTCTGGCTGACAGGTCTTCAGAGAATCAACACAGTGGGTT
>ML769850.1:0-42038 GCA_009733575.1 Gymnopus androsaceus JB14
TATGTTTGTAGTGGTCCGATACAAGAGCTAGAGGGACCGACGACGGCGCATATGGAGATTGAGAGTCTTTCAGGCTAGCCGCTAGTAGACAGGGAGTAATAGTTGTCTATAAGTACTCGTATTAAGAAAAATCTTTTCCAACGAGTTGCAAGGTCTTTAGCACCAGCTATGAAAGGAAGGTCTCATCAGAGGCAGCAGGAAGCTGCTTGGTCTTGAATTTACTGAAACTTTCTGGTTGTGGAGGGTTGTGGGGTTGCAATTATAATGGGAATGGTGGTTCAAATTGAAGTTTGAAAAGCGCCAATTTAAGTACAGTCACAACTCTATTCAGTAAAAACAGCTATATATACACTATCCTCTTCAAGTTTCAAGCAAAACAAAAAAAAACAGTATCGCGTTCAAGAAAATCGCAAACTCCCTGGCTGGGAGTCGAACCCAGCTTTCGCGCGCTGAAGCAGAATAATGACAGGCGCGTGTACTAACCGATATACTACCAGGGAGTTGAAGAATCAACAGACGAATCAACTCAGACCGCTAAATGAAAGATGGGAAGAAGAAACAGTTCTGAGTTCAATTTCCAGTAATAAGTGATGTATTAGTACATTATGAATACATTTCGCGTTTCCGACACTCTACCCAGAAATAAAATTGAGGCTGATGACAGAAAGAAGACGTGCAAGATGAACCCCGACCCAAAGGAAAATAAATAGAAAGAGAAAACCAAACCGGGACCATAGCGAGAAGAAGGGATGTGGACAACATGAACGACGCTTGAGACCCAGACCAAAAAAAACCAGCCTAATTGCAGCGCCTCATCGTCTTTCCTCAACAAATCGAGAGATATTTTCTCATCACTGTGACAGGTACCATCCGAGTACCTCTCGATAAGCATGAACGAAAGAGTGGTACGACACGGTCTTAGGTATTCGTGGAATACCTCGGGAGAGCATCGGAATCGGAATAGGGACTGGGGAGAAAAGGTAGGACTGGCGAGTCCATGCCCGATCATGACTCCGTGCTCCTGCTGGTAGTCGTTCTACTCGATCGCTCATCCGAGCGATAATAGGAAACCCAACCAATGCCATAAAGCACCAGAAACAATACCGAAACCTCTGCTACGCATATGGGGAATGCACGGCTAGCCATGGAGATTAAGCGGGTGATAGCACCGGGGAGAATGGAGCCAGGAAGGATGGTTTGTATGAGTTTGATTTCGACGGAAAGGGAAATGACTGAATTGGAGAGGGAAGATGCAGAGACGGAAAGTCGAGTTCGATTGAAGATGCAATCGTTAATAATGATGATTCCGAGAAGAATCGACACGCAGGCGCGTGTAAGTGAAGCATGCTTGTTCCGAGAGTTCCCCGTCACGAAATCCGGGCTTTCGTTCTCTTTCTCTACGCATGCATTTGAACCAGAACCCGAATCTTCATCGTCAGAATGGCTCGTAGTCGTACACTCTAACCCGAACAACTTCCCTAATTCAATCAGACTCTCCAAACCAAGAATGATAATCCTATACCACACAAATACCAAAGCGCCAAACGCCAACGCGCTGGCATGAATCTGCGTGTGCCATTCGAGAGTCTGCAATTTGGTTTCAAGCGTGAATTCGGCGAGGTCTAATTGTTGCTTGGATGCGTATGGTAAGACGAATGAGAGGAAGATTCTGGGATAGGAAACCACGAATTCAGATAAGATGACGATGGATGTTATGAGGGAAAGAGCGAAGAGGAAGAGAGAGAGGGGTGTTTCAAACGAAGGCTTCCGAGTCAACGTTGGCCTGGTTGGAGAAGGAGAAGGAGGAGAGAATTTGTCATGCCAGCCTTGTGCCATAGGAAGTGCTCCTGCGTACACCGCTTTGGCTCGTCGTCGTCGTGGTTCAAGAGAGAAAAGAGAATAAACCTTTATAGGGACGTCTGGCTGGCAGCGAGCCTTTGACGTGACATCTGGCCAAGCCAAACTGAGATCCGATTAAATATAAATTCACCATAGGGTAACTCCCGAGGTACATAGCTTCTCGGCTGCTTGGCCAAATTCATGCGATTCCGCTGCTTGGCTAAATTCATGCGATTCCGAAGACCTTCCTCCCGCGGCCGAATGTAAGTATTTCGGACCGAACTAAGCTAGTGCCACTTTTCTCTCGTTCGATTTGAATCTACGGAGTCGCAAAGTAAAGCACAAAATAACGCAGACCTATAAAGACAAATGAGCTTTTTTTCATTTGTCGTCGAACAGCTAGCTGGTGAACACGTCATGGTGGTATGGAAAAGGAAACAAGTTACTTACGCCACACTAGTACCAGAGAAAATCTTTCTCTTTTCGACCAAAGGCTCAGACCTGGGTTCGTTTCTCCGTTTTTCCACTCAATAAATTGACCGAAGCTCATAAACCTCGGCCAGACTTCGAAGGCCGTATGTCACCGTACTAATACACTCGGACTATCGTTACGATTCTCGACTGTTGGAGAGAAGTAAGCATAAATTTCTAGTACGGTTTACAACGAACTATTCAGGAAAATAGATCTTGGCATCGTCGAGCATGACTCGAATCCAAACCTAAATTATAATCCTAGTTCCGTAATCGCCTTTCAAGGAAGCAGGCTTAGGTATATTCCAGTTTGATGATAGACTGACCAAACCCTGGAAGGCCAGGAACGACTGAGATTCGACAAGTCGTAAACTAGTCTTATTTGGCGTCGGAAGCTTGCCATATCGAGTTCGTATCTGAGAATGAACCAGAGGCGAAAGAGAGGGGTACACGGTCGTTGCTTCGTTTCTTATCGTTCAATCTTTAGAACAACATCGTTCTCTTACTTCCGTCAACGCCTCTCCTTCAAGCGCTCTCTCTCAATGTCACCACAAACTTCTGGTCCCTCGAGCATCACCAGCTTTCTCATCTGCTGCGTTCATCTCGTTGTAAAACCCTCGCACGGTCTATCAATCCCAACCCCCAACCTAAATACCATTCTCCATAGCCAGCGGTAACTTTTTCGTTCCCGTTGACGATCACGAAGAGGACGACGATCCTCCGCAGATGCCACTACAGATCCTGGCTATCCTTGGCGTTCTTTTCGAGGTCGAAAACGGATACGTCTGACTTGGAATCGAGAGAATGGAATCGATTGATTGTGGGATATTTGAATCTTCGTCGGTGGTTATGGGAGGATCCTGCGGCAGTGAGTGTCTTTTTGAACTCGGAAGGTTTGGGAATAGTACGCGTCCATTTTCACGACGGTGTGCATTGGGTGTGCAGTTGCTGACGCTTTTTCAGTTTGTAGATGCTATCAACCAAGTGACAGAGACGGATTTCCTTATTCCAAGTTTATGTGTACTCTTACTAGGGATCATTATAAGTACAGCCGGAAGCCTGGAGCAATTACTCGGTAAGCATCTATCGCTCGTTGTGTACGCTAACTCATATCTTTCAGTGTGACGATAAGTCCCATCCTACATCGTCTCGGCGTAGACACCCTCCGACGTATCGCTCGTCTGAGAAAGGACGAACG
Organism: Gymnopus androsaceus JB14; assembly: GCA_009733575.1. Classification (NCBI taxonomy): domain Eukaryota; kingdom Fungi; phylum Basidiomycota; class Agaricomycetes; order Agaricales; family Omphalotaceae; genus Gymnopus; species Gymnopus androsaceus. Next base: position 3,509 of record ML769850.1, read on the forward strand.
TTTCATCACTGTCAGCCTCGTACAGTATTATCCTAGCTCTGCGCCGTACCTACAAGCCACCACTGTTGCTGCTGCGACTGCAGAAGGAGAAGTGTGGTTCAATGGGGCCTTTGTCGATTTCTGGAAATTGAATTATTATAAGTGGTATCGGTTTGTATACGTTGTTGGTAAGCTCATGTACGAATTGGCATTACTAGAACCGCCCAAAGAGGGCTTTCTACGCGGATCAGCTGGCTTCTACATCTGGTGCGTTTTGTTCAACCAGCTCGTTCATCTCTGCGTACTAAATTTCCATACAGGACTCAGCGCGGAGACAGCTATGTTGATATCCTCCTTCCAAGACACACTTCGTAGTCAGTCACAGGAGATCGAACAACTCCGTAACCAACTAATTACAACAATAAAAATCTCCTCCTCCAGACAATGGCGCCAAGGTATGTAGACCTACATGTTCGCTTCAAGAAATACGACGGTGCTAAACTAATGCATTTTTTTCCCCTTAGATCGCTGCCCTCAAATCAGAGCTAGATTCTCTTCACGCTGCACTTAAAACCTCGGAAGAAAAGCAAAAAGAGATTGAGAAGGAACAAGAGGACTTGTTGGTACTTTTGGATGAGGTGACTGTGAAGCGGAAGTGTGATAAGGCTAGACTGCATGTAGCTGGGATGGGAGTATCTGAAAACGAGGGGAAGGAGGAGTGTGATGAAGACAATGAGTGATAAATGAGATCAAAGCGGTGCTGTATGTGCAGCTGGTTCCTTGTTAATGCAGGAATTACTGTTCTGCACTCTACGAAGTGGAGAGTCCGGTGAGGAGGACTTATAGATCTCCGAGCGCTCATTTTCAGTGTCAATCAGCTGTCATGTGCTCTATTGCAAAGGTATAAAAGTGTGCAGACTCATTCCTCTTCTTCATCTTTCCCATCATGGCTGCAGGACGTGCTCCTCCCAACGCGTGAGCATTTAATTAAATCATTTTAGTTCAACAGCTAAATAAAACAAAATAAATGATCCAGTTATTTCCCGAATGCCTCTAATTTCGAGATTCACAATTCTCGGTTCAACATGAGTGTGCAGAATATACATGAAAGTCCAAGTAAGACTAATTTTCATACATCTATTTTATTCTGCCCTGATGATAATTTGTAGTCAAGCACAAACTCCAAACGGAGCTAAAGCCTATCAATGGTGCTTATCTTAATCCAGATAAGACCTGCTTGAAGGGCACCAGGGTAGGAATTACAGCTGATATCCTGGCATGGATTCACAGCCCAGATAATGAGGTTTCGAAACCATTTTTCCTATGTGGAGAGGCTGGCACTGGAAAGTCAACCATAACTCATACTATTGGGCAGAATGCAAAAGACACAGAATGTCTAGGGTCATTCTTTTGCTTTGACCGCACATTTGCTGCTGAGCGTACACCTAGCAAAGCCTTGCAAACTATTGCTTATGACCTAAGTATTAGTTTTCCAGAATTTGGAAAGGGCCTGGTAGAGGCAATGGAAGCTGACCCATATATCTCAAGTAGCATGAGTCTCAAAGAGCAGTGGAACAAGCTCATTATGGCACCTGCAAAATTTATCACTCCAAGTGGGCCTGTTGTGATTATAATGGATGCACTTGATGAATGTGGGCTTAAAGGAGAGGGAAGGCCAAGAGAGATGTTACTCTCTTTATTAATTAACAATGTCTGTGAACTTCCCAAACACTTCCGTGTTCTTGTCACATCTAGAATGGAAGGTGATGTACATGCAGCTGTTAATGAAGGTTTAGATGCAAAATTACTTCAAGCTCAGTACATGAGCAATCTTCAACAGACAAAAGAGGATATACACAAATATGTAGTTCATAGGATGATGGCAAGGAAAGGTGCTCCAGGTGTTCTCAATGAATCTCAATGCCAAATCCTTGTAGAAAAAGCACAGGGCTTTTTTCAGTGGGCTTATACAGCATGCGAAGCACTGCGTGGAAAGGGTAAAGCAGGGCTGACAGTTAAGAAGCGCTTTGAACATTTTATGTCACTTTCTCCCAGTCATGGCCAAGATTTGCTGCCTCTTGATAAGCTATATAAATCAATTTTGGAAGATGTATTTGATTGTAATGATTCAGAGGCCATGTCTCAGTACAAAATGGTGATGGTACAAATATTGGCAGCCTTTGAACCTCTTTCAAATCCGTCATTGCAGAAAATACAATCATCCAGGTGTGGGTATCTTGGGGAAGATTATGATGATGAGGAACTTGATGCAGTCATTCAGTTTTTGGGATCTCTGTTTACAGGCATAGATCAAAAAAATATGCCAATTAGACCAGTGCATACATCAGTCCATGATTTTCTTGTGGATGAGAAGCGAAGCGGAAAATATGCAGTGAAATTACAGGAGGGACACCAAATGTTAGCTATTACCCTGCAACTCATGATTACAGATCTTCATTTCAACATGTGTAATCTGGAACGCTCATACCTTCTGAACTCCCAAGTTGGAAATCTGTCAGAGAGAATAACACAAAATATATCACCCAATCTTTCTTATGCATGTCACTTCTGGGGTAGCCACATCATCTGCACCCAGACTAAGCAGTCATATGCTATGTTGGAGCCTCTTTTGCAAAAATTTATAACAAAGGTCTTACTGTTTTGGATGGAGGTGCTGAGTATTCTGGGGAAAGTAGATGTCATCTCTGAAACTGCAAGAGCTCTATTAGAATTTAGTAATCCTATGGTATGTGTGCATGCTATAATTATTAATGTGGAGTGCTAAATATAAGGATGATTTCCACTATAGGAAGCTTGGGAGACAGATTTACAAAATATCCTGAAGGAGATGCAACAGTTTATACATGTGTTTGGGAGAATGATTGGAGATGCTACCCCACATCTATATATCTCTGCAATCCCTTTCATCCCAAAAGAATCAGTGATATTGCAGCCATTTATTTCTCAAATGAACAGATTATTGATTATATGTAGAGGACAAAGATATAGTTGGCCATCTCAGCAGGCAGTACTAACTGGCCACACAGCAGATGTAAGTTCAGTTGAATTTTCACCAGATGGCAAGAGGATTGTATCTGGATCATATGACCACACATTGCGCATTTGGAATGCAGAGACTGGAATGATAATTGGAGAGCCAATGCAAGGGCACACATCATGGGTAACTTCAGTTGTCTTTTCACCAGATGGCGAGAAGATTGTATCTGGATCTTCTGACCAGACACTGCATATTTGGAATGCAGAGACAAGAATGATCATTGGAGAGCCACTGCAAGGGCACACATTACAGGTAACTTCAGCTGCCTTTTCACCAGATGGCAAGAGGATTGTATCTGGATCTGATGACAAGACACTGCACATTTGGAATGCAGAGACTGGAATGATTATTGGAGAGCCATTGCAAGGGCACACATTACAGATCACTTCAGTTGCCTTTTCACCAGATGGCAAGAGGATTGTATCTGGATCTTCTGACCAGACAGTGCACATTTGGAATGCAGATACTGGAATGATCATTGGAGAGCCACTGCAAGGGCACATGCAATTAGTAACTTCAGTTGCCTTTTCGCCAGATGGCAAGAGGATTGTATCTGGATCTTATGACCAGACAGTGCGCATTTGGAAGGTGGAGGCTGGAATGATCATTGGAGAGCCACTGCAAGGACATACCAATTCAGTAAATTCAGTTGCCTTTTCACCAGATGGCAAGAGGATTGTATCTGGATCCTCTGACCAGACAGTGCGCATTTGGAATGCAGAGACTGGAATGATCATTGGGCAGCCACTGCAAGGGCACACAGATTATGTTAGATCGGTTGCCTTTTCACCAGATGGCAAGAGGATTGTATCTGGATCTTTTGACCAGACACTGCACATTTGGAATGCAGAGACTGGAATGATCATTGGAGAGTCACTGCAAGGGCACACAGAATCAGTATATTCAGTTGCATTTTCACCAGATGGCAAGAATATTGTATCTGGATCTGATGACCAGACAGTGTGTATTTGGAATGCAGAGAGTGGAATCATCATTGGAGAGCAACTACAAAGGCACACAGGATCAGCAAATTCAGCCACCTTTTCATCAGATGGCAAGAGGATTGTATCAGGATCTTCTGACCAGAAAGTGTGCATTTGGAATGCAGAAACTGGAATGATTATTGGAGAGCCACTGCAAGGGCACACAGCAAGGGTGACTTCAGTTGCCTTTTCACCAGATGGCAAGAGGATTGTATCTGGATCTTCTGACCAGACAGTATGCATTTGGAATGCAGAGAGTGGAATGATTATTGGAGAGCCACTGCAAGGGCACACATCATGGGTTACTTCAGTTGCCTTTTCACCATATGGCAAGATAATTGTATCTGGATCTTGGGACCAGACAGTGTGCATTTGGAATGCAGAGACTGGAATGATCATTGGGCAGCCACTGCAAGGGCACACAGATTATGTTAGATCAGTTGCCTTTTCACCAGATGGCAAGAGGATTGTATCTGGATCTTATGACCAGACAGTGTGCATCTGGAATGCAGAGACTGGAATGATCATTGGAGAGCCACTGCAAGGGCACACAGGATCAGTAAATTCAGCTACCTTTTCACCAGATAGTAAGATGATTGTATCTGGATCTTCTGACCAGACAGTGTGCATTTGGAATGATCATCAGAGAGCCATTGCAAGGGCACACCAATTTGGTAACTTCAGTTGCCTTTTCACCAGATGGCAAGAGGATTGTATCTGGATCTTCTGACTGGACAGTGCGCATTTGGAATGCAGAGAGTGGAATGATTATTGGAGAGTCACTGCAAGGGCACATAAAATCAGTATATTCAGTTGCCTTTCCATCAGATGGCAAGCAGATTGTTTCTGGTTCTTCTAGCAAGATGGTGCATACTTGTAATGCTGAAACTCTGACTGAAATTTCCAAAAACACATTTACTTTGTCATTCTGTCCTTGGCATCCTGAACATCATCTCACTCACACTCACTCGCCATTGCAAGGTGTCCATCTTAACACTGATGGATGGCTTTGTGGTACTGACTCCTCTTTGCTGCTGTGGATCCCCCCAGACTATTGCTCAAGACTTATGTTCCCTCACATGCAAATCTTGATGTCAAAACATACTCCAATCTCTCTTGATCTCAGTAATTTTGTTCATGGGAAGGATTGGGTGAAATGTTTTAAGTACAATGACAGTTCCTATTAAATATCATCTTGTTTGCTTCACAAATCATGCTTGCCTCTTTTGTGCTCCTCATATGCTGCTCATTCTGTTAGATAAATACTAAGTACTTTGGTATAAATCATCAGTAGACTCTAGAGTAGGTCCTAGGATACTTGACATGACTGGGACAAACTTTCAATGGATTTGAGTGTATACTCTATATTGTTTCATTTTCAATTTTACACTTGAACATAGGAATCTACTGTAGGCAGACTCAAATACAAATAATGATGTGTACAGATTATTGGTATATAATGAGACACTTAGTGAGACTGACTTGAACTGAGATACTGAGTACAAAGGTGATGCACATGTAGCACCTAGATAAATCCAGATATACATCTTGTACTGAAGTTACATTGAAGTATAGTCTCTGTGGATTAATATAAAATATTGCATTTGCTACACATCAGCAAAACCTGGGTGTACTCATAGCACTCATAGCAAGGTCCCCCATCTATCCAGAGCTATGGATTGCTATGGGCTGCTATGAGCTGCTATGGATGTCAAAGAACAATATAAATCTGCAGGCTCATAGGAGCTCATAGCTACCCATAGCAGTTCATAGCAGTTCATAGTTCTATGCTGCTATGGCTTGCTATGACAACTATGGCAATTATCCAGGTTTTGCTGATGCAGTTTCAGAAATATTCAAGCAAGGGGGTTCAAAGAATTTAGCGCCCGACCAGGCCTAGGTTAGTTAGTCCAGCCCCCCAGCCCAAAAAAAAAAATTTTGACACCCTAAAGATTGACCTATTTTGATCACTTTTGGCAGTCTGGAAACTTCAAAAATGTATATATCTTACACTACCTGTAAGTAAATAGCATCCATTGTATAAATTACAGCCTTCCCACACCCCCTGGCTCCCATGTACTTACTTGCTTGCTTTGGCTGGTCAAAGCAGGACATATGAGGAGTATCACTGTATTAGTGTTTCAGAAGGAAAAATGGGATTTGTTATGGCTTATGGATGCTAAAAAAAGCTCAAATTGAAGGTACAGTGTCCAAACAGTGTCTAACAGTGTCTTCTGACTCTGTAGAGAGCCATTTATGATGAAATCTTATCTTGATATACCATATATGGGCGTGGGAATGCTTACGTAGTTAGTTAGTCCGCCGGCGAGGCTCAACAAAAAAAATCGACGTCCGGTCATTTTCTAGAAATTTTACACCCCCTTGTATTCAAGGCTTATTTGGGACAAAATCTGAAATGACACTGTTAATTTTGTATCATGATGGCCATGAACCGAGGTTGAGGCATTGGGGGTACTGCACATCAACTACTGAGCAGTACTTAATACTTAAAGATGTTTTGATGAGACAAGTTTATCAAGCGGTAAGTCCACTTGGGTATGGTGTAGTCAGTCTTATAGTAGCCATGCCCCGTACAGATTTGGAAACATTCAAAACAATAAGTACTCGAATGCAACGCATAAATGGTCAGTTTACTTCAATTCAATAGCAAAGTGATCTTGTTCCCATCTTTATAAGGTCTGGAAGGCTTCTTCTACACTTTTCTGATTTTCCAATGTTACTGCCAACGCGAGCCGTGACAAAACTCGTGAAGGTTAGACAGTAAAATCGAGGGCAATTTCGTATACCTGGCCAATTATCGAGGGGCTTGATAACATAGATCTTTCCTTCAGGATAAAGGAGGGGAGGTAGTAGATTAACCATAACAGGCTTTCCATTGCGAGTCCGGCTCTCCTTGTATGTCCAAAGAAAGCAAGTGAGTGTGCAACGAATATTTGCCATAAGAACACAACCAACTGTGATACTGCGCATGTAAGGCTTCCTTGAAAAATTGAGCCAACGCTGCGATAAGATCTCGTTTTATTTGTGAAAATGACTATAAAAGTGCAGCGACAATGGCGGTAGGTGTAAAAGAAAACGATAATTATCTAACAGTTCCTAATTTGGCCATACCTGGCAGGAGTTAGAAACAAAGCAGTTATAGGATTTGAAGGCTCGGGTTTGCTTCAACACTGGAATCAAATGCCTTACGGATGAGGAATTCAGCAAGGTTGAACACAAACGTTACCTTATGATCTCTCGAGATTCGTCTCACTTCCAAAGGGCTCTCGAAAATAACACCATAGATCTAGCAGTTGATTATGAATGGTGATGGTACAAATATTGGTAGCCTTTGAACCTCTTTCAAGTCAGTCATTGCAGAGAATACAATTATCCAGGTATCTTGGGGAATATTATGATGATGAGGAACTTGATGCAGTTATTCATTTTTTGGGATCTCTGTTTACAGGCATAGATCAAAAAAATAAAGAATAAAAGAATAAAGCAATTTTTGTACATCAGCAAAACCTGTATTTTTGCTGGAGAAAACCTATTCATTTGGGACATCTCTGGAGCAAAGTACCCCATTCCAGAGACCTCTGGAGATCTCTGGAGAAAATTGACAGTTTTTTTGACAGTTGTCAAGCTCCAGAGATCTCTGGAGACCTCCAGCGAAGATACAGGTTTTGCTGATTAGTATCAATATCTTAAATTATGTATGAACTGAATAATTCAGAAGGAAAGCAGGCAAGGTCAGGGAATCAAGTGTCCAATGTAGTGTGGAACTGTAGAAGGTCATGTTGTGGAACTCTACTTGGTAAGCAGGTAGACCATAGCCCTTCCACACTAGTTTGTCATTGCTCCTGGGACTATGAGCCTATGAATTAACATTAATAATATTGCATATTGGAGCCCAAGTTTGAACATACCCAGCAATGAATTCCACATCACTCCATTCCTGCATAGCAAAGTAGAATACTTTGAATGGTGCATGGCTTACCCATGCTAGTTGATCTCTCCTAGGCAAGCTTGCTTGTATGATAAAGCGCAGCGTGTTGTAAATCTTCTTTGGGACATCTCCAACTTGTTGGTTGGAGTCAACAAGGCACCATGTGTTTTCGGGAAGAAATTCATCAAGATCCTCTGTCTCGCAGCTTGAGAGCTGGACCCGAAAAAGCTTGTTTTCCTTCCAAGCCCAAGAAGTTGAATTTGCTGGTATGTATAGGGTTGGGAGGTTAAGATGGCAACGAAGGTTCCAGATATAATTTAAGAAAGGGGATTTGCCTGTCATAATGTAAACAGTAAGAATAAAGTGATAGTGAAAAGGATAATCACCAATTCCCGGTGACTCCATAACGACGATCCCAGCAGCTTTAAATGAGATGTTCATGTTTTCACCCATGAATGGGTTCGGGTACACCTCTGAAGCCTGCTCAAGGGCTTTACTGGGAGTAATAACAATCGGGTGGTCCTTTGGCGAATCCCTATGTAACGCAGTGCGTGGTTCAATAAGCAAAATCACGAAGCCGGAAATGACTACATACTTCATCTTCTGAATCCATTGAAGAATTGCTATCACTCCATCGTGGTACTCCTGCCGTACCATCGTCTGTCTCTCCTTTTTCGTGTTGTAGTCAACCGGGTCGAAAATCCATACTTTTTTGGGCACGCCGGGGTACGAGTTCTTAACGTCGACTGACTTTGGCAAAAGCTCCGTATTCGCCAGGTTCCATGGGGTGAAGGCACCATTTAACGATGTGGAAGGCACAGTTACTGAGGGTGTAATTGAGGTCATGGGCGAGCAGAAGAAACAGAATGAACAGGCCAAGAAAGTTGCGCGATAGAGTTTAGAAAAAGGGGCTATTTTCTAGTACAATAAAACGTCATCTCGATGACGCTGGGCCCTAACACGAACCTCCCGAGATCTAGCAGTAAATGATACACACAACTAATCTACTAGTACAGGATACAAATGCGGAAGATATCAAAAACTAACTAACGTCTTATGATCAGCGTACACACACTCCTACTCTTCCATAGCATCATCACTATCATCTTCATCACTATCGTCTGAATCCTCTCCCTCGGCAACATCAACCTCACCCAATCCAATATCATGGTCCGCACCCACATACGAATCACAGATGACATACAGCTTGATCGCATGCTTTCCTTTTGGTAATGTAAATTCGAGTTTGACACCCAACGTGCGGGGGACTGTAACGCGCTTGATAACTAAAAGCTGGCGGGTCGAAGGCTCCCCAACAACCAGCCACCAGTTCGCCATCTTTTTGGATGGGTAGTAGGGGGCGACAACAGTTTGGTCCGTGTCTCCTTCGTCGTCTTCGTCGACATCGCGACCGAGGGTGACTTGTAGAATGATAGGCGCGCCGGCGGTGTACGAGCCCTTGACAAGTTCGTGGGAGACGTCAAGGGAAGGGTACGAGTTCACGAAAGCTGCAACATCTTGCCTAGAAGACAACAAAAAAAAATTCAGTACCATCTTGAAGAAATCCTGAAAGAAAACTTACATCTGAGCGTTGGACATCTGCAATAATGCCGTACGTTTGTCATCCTCCATATCCATAACATCATAAACCGATTCCACTCCCGCATCCGCACACCTTTGCAGCACATCCGCCTCAAAATGGGGAACCTGCTTCAACGGCGAATCCCGATCCCATACAGCCTGAACACACATTTGTGCCAAATCCATCGCACCGAGTGCGTTTAACCACGCGTTGGATGATAGGACGTCTACACATGCCGACAGGAGGTTTAGAACCTTTTCGATTATAAGGCGTTGGTCGGCAACGAGGTCCGCAGGAAGTTGAATGCGGCTAAAGTGAGCCTGGAGGAGAAGGAATGTTTTGAAGTGAGGTGACTCGTAGTTGACACCAGCAGCTTCAAGTTTCACGGGAAGACGGTCGTATAGACGTCGGAGGAGGACGTCTTCGTGTCTGCGAATGGGAATGATTTCGAATTCGGCAGAGGAAGAAACTACTTCCAGCAGCCCTTTGAGCTTTGTGCGTTCCTTGAGAGAAAGCGTGTAGACCTCGACAGTGACATCTAGCTTGGAAGTCAGAACATGACCACTTGCAAAAGAAGAAATTACTCACAGGAAATGTTGTAGTACGCTGCTATCATGCCCAAGTTGAGTGGGCTCACTTCGTCTGACTCATCCTCTACAGATGATGTTGGTAAAATTTCAGACACGGAAAAGACAAGACTAACCAATCGCTATACACTTGGAGTTCATGAGATCGGACAACGTAGTCTCAACAAGCTCTGATAAGTGCTCCGAGAGATGTTGGTGGCTAACATTGTGTAAGTTGTAGTAATTGGGATTCTGGGTCATACGGCGATAGAAATAGGTCCAAGTCAAGATATCCTATAAAATAGTTGAGAGTTTGGCTCGGTAGCCTAAAAAGATGCAAAACGTACCATAGCATCCTGTTTATTCTCGATAGTCTTGACAGCAATCTCAGCCAAAAAGTAATCATGCAGCATTGACGGGAGATGACTCTCGATAGGGAGACCCTCTGCGAGGAACTTCTTGTAAAAGTCCTTCTTCGTCTGCTGGCACATCAACACACATCGACTACGCTCGTCATCGCGTGGTCGACAAGCGCTTCCCATCATCTGTAGAACGTCCATGACAGGATAATCGATGTATCGATGTTCTTTGCCCTCAAAGTACTGCACACCCATTATGATCGTCATGTAGCTCGAAACGGGAAGCGACCAAGCAGTATCCTAGGAAAATGAGCATTAGTTATTGGAAGGACAGGGAATCGCAAAGAGAAATTGTATACCTTTGAAGCAACAAGGACCTGTACCGCTCCGCTCTCAAACAACCTCTGAACGATCCGCTTATCCTGAGCACTCAACGCCTCATGGAAATACGCGATCCCATGTTTGAGCGTCTCCTTCAGTCCCTCGTCGCTCAGGTGATCCAGATGAACTTGCAAATCGCTAACCTCGACATTGAGGAACCTGTCAGGTTGGTCGTCGGCGGCACAGTGAATCAGTAGATCATCTACGGAAAGTCGGCATTGTTTTCTTGAGGGAACGAATATGATGACTGGTTTATTTGGGGAGTATTCGGTGATGGCGAGGTATGCAGGTTTGGACATGGCGATCATGAGAGAGGGGAAGTGGGGGATGGCGAATGATTGCAGGTGGATATCCATGTCCAGCGGTCTTGCACTGAAGGAAAAAAAAAGCTGTTAGAGAAAGAAACCACAAGTAAATAGAACGCTTACCTAGGCGAGAAATTGAAGATCGCATGAGAAGGAACTCCAATCCATTCACCCAAATCGCGAGCGTTAGCCAAGGACACTCCACACGCAACAATACGTGTCTTGATCTCCGTTTGAGCAGAGACATATCGTGTACGCGACAGGATAACTTCGTATGTCGGACCAACTTCACCACCAACTAGATGGACTTCATCGGCAATGAGAAGTCCAATGGTCTGTACGTTCTTCCTCTGTCGCCATCTTCGCGAGATAACATCCCACTAGGTATAAGACACGTTAGCATTTTGATTTCAAAGATATGGAGCGATCATTCATACCTGGGATGGTGTACACACAATCACATCCCCCTTCTCCAACAACCTCAAGTCGGCTGTAGTCTCCCCAGTCAGGCTAACAATCTCTTTCCCTCCCTGCAGCCCCGAGAACTTGGCCTTCCACTCCTGCACTCTCATATCAACCATCTCTTGATACGGTTCTATACACACCGCTCTTGGCTGCTCCCGTTTGCTCCACAACCTCAACAACGCGAATTCCGCGCAAATCGTCTTTCCACTCCCAGTAGGAGCACCGATAAAGACGTTCTCGTCCGATGTGTACAACGCCTGGAAGACTTGCGTTTGGATTTTGTTGAAGGTATCGATAGTAGAAGAATATATTCCTTCAAACTCCTTGTTGTGTAACGCGGAGAGAGGGAGGGGCTGGAGTTCGAGAAGGGGAGTAGGAGGCGGAAATTTCTCGGGGAGGATCAGGTGTTTAAACGAGATGGGGAGTCGGGTTTCGGCGTGCAACCAGCGGTCGGAGATGAGGGAGATGTAGTAGTTGGGTGGAACAGGTTCGAACATAGGAACAGTGAACGTTACGGTGTGTTCGTCTTCAGCGTATCGTTGGAGAAGCACAAAAGTGTCGTGGAAAAGGATAATTTCACCATCCACGTCCTCGACTAGAATCCAGAAAGTCTCTGCTCCGCCGTGTATCTTTTCGTCCCAACGGAAATCGGGAGTGATGGATAGCTCGATTCGGAGCAGTGAACGGGTGATGGGCTGAACTTGCGCTGTCAGTCTGTCGGGGAGATATCAGTAAAAAAAAACCACCTGCAGATTATCCTCCAACTCACTGTAGTTTCGGGAAACTATGAACCAGCCGATGAACCAACCGACCAGCGTTTTGCAAATTGATAAGTTCACCAATTTCAGGAGGGCTCTAAGTACAAGAACGAAAACAGTCAGTCCCAGATCCCAAACAAAGCAAAGCAAGCGCAACTCACGAGGTCAAAGTATCGATACCAAGGGAACTGTTTGCCTTCAGCTTTTCTCACAACCTCTGACGGTACACCCTTGAACTGTCGCAAAGGAGTCATTGAACCCCACCTAAAGACGACACGACACATTAGGCTCTGCAAATAATAACAGCACACAAAGCACTCACATTCGCTTTTCAACCATCTTGCAAAGATCGAGTGCAGCCTTAGCGGGAACAGCCCAACCTCGTTTCAAGCAAATCTCAAACATGGCTCGGATAATTCTAGCGGACATTGAATTAGCATACACAAATGACACAAGGGAGAGAAATAGACATACCGGCCAGCAGATTGTTGAACAAACACCATATCCGCTACGAGAACGAAACCTATCGACCAGAACGATTAAGATACATACTAAATTATCAAATTAATACCACTTACCGTCCAACTTGAGTTGTGACACATAAGCCTGCAGGAGAACGTTGATCTTGGCCGCCGGTTCCTCCACACTTTCCTTGACCGGAATAGGAACACGCTCCAGTAATTTCGCCAGTTCAATCTTCTCCTCTTGACGGACCTGCAGAGAAGGTCAACACAAAGGCTAGACAGTCCGCAAACAAAAAAAAACACTCACCGGGATCAACTTGAACTCATTACTCAACGCAAACACCCTAAACAGCTCCAACATGCTCATCGTCGGCCTCAAATGCTGGTTATACACTTGCATCGACGTATACGTCACATAATAATGCGACGCGATTCGACCCAGCTCGGTGCTTTGGAATCGACCAGTCGAGCGCTCGTATTTGAGTCAGCTGGGACTTTTCGAGGATGACAGCGGCGGAATGGATGATATCGGCGCGTTTTTGGATCAAGCCCGGGTCAGACTCGTCAGAGTAGTCGACCCCGACGCCGTAGAGACCGGGAGACTTGAGCATACGAACGTAGCTATGAAGATAATTCATGAGCGGATGAAGTAAAATGAGTAGGAAGGAAACCACACGCACAGATAAGTATACCCAAGCCACTGCACAGCTTCATCCCTATTCCTCACCGTCCCAAGAACAATCTCCGCATTCAAATTATCCGCCAACCTCGCTACAAACTGACTCTCAATCGGCAGCTGCTGGTTCAACAAGGACAGATAATACTGCAGTTCACTATGATTCGTGATGATGATACCTTCTCCAAACGTGTCATACTGGCGGTCGACCAGCACGTCCAAGCATCTGCAACACATCCTGCGAGGACAGTTCAGTCCATCGGCCCTTTTCGGGGTTGTAGATCTGCGTTCCCTTGATGATAACCGTGTGCGCGGGGAGGTTGACTCCCCAAGCGAGAGTAGCGGTACAAACGAGTACTTGGACATGTCCGTCCCCGAAGAGATCCTCGACTAGCGCTCTGTCCTCTCTCGACATCCCCGCGTGATGGATAGCGAACCCAAAGGGAAGTAAATCCCTTAGATTCGGGTCTTTAACATTATTCGCTTCTTCAGTGAGAATCTCCCTCGTCGCACCCTCGGGTTTGACAAACTGCGTGATCGTCTCCTTCTCCATCGCCGTATCCCGGAGGTACTTTGCCGTTTTGGCCGTCTCCTTGCGAGAGTGGACGAACACCAGAGTTTGGTTCTTCCCAGCGTAATCCAAGACTTTTTCGTAGCAGACTTCGTTGGTGACTTGGTACCGCTTGATAGCCTTTTTCTCTGTAATACCGATAAACTGCTGCTGAAGACCACAGGGTCGGTACGAAGCGTCAAAGTAGAACAAGCCTTTCTTGGTGTCAACACGGAGGAAGGTGGCTACATCTTCATAGTTGGGAAGAGTAGCGGAAAGACCGACGAGACGGACATAGTCTCCAGTCTGCTCCATCCGACGGACGGTACGAGCAATGACGGACTCGAGAACAGGACCACGGTCATCATGAAGAAGATGAATCTCATCAATAATGATGAGACGAACGAGATTGGTATACGAAGTATCCGTGCTCTTTCTCGTAACGACGTCCCATTTTTCCGGAGTAGTGACGATGATTTGGGTCTCGGCGATTTGAGCTTTGGTCATTTGGGAATCACCAGTGAGCTCGCCGACTTTGATACCCAGGGCGCTAAGCCGCGAAGTGAAGTTGCCGACCATTTCCTGTACGAGGGCTTTCATTGGGGCAATGTAGATGATTTTGAAGGAATCCATGGCGAAGGTGCCGGTGGCTTCGTCGCGCCATTTCGACATTTCGTTGAGGATGGTAAGGAGAGCGACATTGGTCTATGAGTAGTCCATTAGTAAAGGTAAAAAGTTGAGGCAGTAGCAACACATACTTTTCCAGCACCAGTTGGCGCACATAGCAAGATCGGTTCGTCGGTCCCAAACGCAACGGGAAACAGTTTACTCTGGACACGGTTGAGCTTTGGAACAGTGAAAGCCTGCCGCGCCCACTCGGGGAGGGCGCTAACTGGCACGAGGTCGCCGTCAGTAGGCTTGCTCTTGGGCGGAGGAACGTGAATTTCCTCATAACCCTTCTTGGCGCGTTTGAACGAGCCTTCAGGAAGCTTACACTTTTTGTTGGACATGAGATGACCACCCTGACTGAAAGCCATGCTCTCCAAGTCCACAGTGCGTTTCGGCTGGACGGTAGAACCTGGTGCGAGGGTAGCTGTTTTCGGGACAGCTTTCGCCGGCTCGTCAACGTCCATGCTATCATCAGCAGCAGCAGCACGAGATTTTGTTTGGCGGTCTCCTGCGAGCTCCTTGAGAATCCAGCCTACGCCCTTCTCTCGCATAGCTACCTCGACATTGACCCTTTCATCGGCATCGCTACGCATGAGTTTTGTGCACCAGACAACGACGTCACGGTTTTTGAGGAATTTAGTAGTGATATGGAAGGACTGGTAGTCGAAGAGTTCCATGAGCTGGTTTTCGCAGTCACGGAGATTGGATTCGGAGCTGAGGATGGAAAGGATGGAGGTGGCTTTGTCGGCGGCAGTGACTGGGTCGGGATAGACTTCAGATACCTGACGCTGGACCCAGAAAGCGTCGATGGAATGGGGCGAGACGATATCCTTGTCTGCCTTGGTCTTTTTAGTCTGCTCTCCACCAATGACGAGCTCTTCTTCACCAACGTCTCCGCCGTCAGCCGGAGCATCCTCTGCATTCTTTTCCTCTTCATCTTCGTCGTCGTCAGAGTCCTCGCGAACCTCGAAACCCTCTTCGTCTTCCTCCTCTTCTTCCTCCTCGTCAAAAACGACTGCAACGCCGACTTGGTCGTCAATCTCGGCGTCTTTTCTCTCCATATCCGGATCAGCCATAGTTTCGTCCTCTGCGCCATAATCCGTAATCTTCTTGGACAAGTTGATCAACTGTGAAAAGGTTTCGCTAGGAATGGGACCAATAACGTCCTCAATTTCCTTTTTCTTGTCGAAATCCTTTATGTCTTCGCTTTTCAGCGTCTCGAGAACAATGTCAGCAGCGCTGCGTACAATGTCCTGCGCCTGGCCGCCCAAAGCAGTGTGAACAGAGGAAAGGATGAGTTCAAAGACCTGACGGGTCTCTGCAGTTCGAGGACGATAAGTGATACCCTCAATTTCCTGGGTGACTTGGAGGATATCGGCATATCCAAAGGTATTTGTCGTGTCTGCTTTTCGTTTTGGCTGTTTCTCTGAAGGCTCCTGCTTATCCGAAGCTTTTTTCTTCTTTTTCTCCATATCCTTTGGTGCCTGCCGTTCAACTCGTGAGCCCATTTCCCGAGGGTCGATTCGTCCTGCTAAGGAAGTTGGAGCGCCATCTGGTTCCCTGTCTCGTCGGGGAAGAGCGGAGCGGTCGGCGGTGAGAACTAGTGAGGAGATGGCCCCATAATTGTACTGCGAAAGATCTTGTTTGGGTTTGCCCGACATCCCCAAGACGCGACGATGAAGTTGACTTTAACGAGCAGATTTTGGGCGGCTCCGAAATTATTCTGCTGACTAAGGAAGGCGCTTGAATTCGACGCGCGTCTAAGACTTGTCCATGTTTTATCAGCCCGGAGTAACAGACCATAACCTTCCTCACGATCCCTTCAAAGCCTGCGTCGTTCCTCGTCCAGTGAATACGATCTATCTCTCATCCCAATCCGAAGTAACGATTTCGTCAGATAGGATGGATAACAACACTTAACAACGACGGCTCCACCAATCTCGCTCCCTTCAGCCAATTCAACAATCTCAACTTTGACCCTCCCCTAGTCATGTTCAGCGCGAATGAAACACCTGAAGGCAGAAAGGATACCGTGATTAATGTGGAGAGGCAGAAGGAGTTTACTTGGAGTCTTGCGACATGGGAGTTGAGGGAGCAGGTTAATATTACTTCGGAGGGGGTACCGTATGGAACGGATGAGTATACGATGGCTAAGCTTACGAGGGAAGAGGGGAATGTTATCAAGACTCCAATGGTTGCAGAGTCTCCGGTTAAGGTACTTATTAAGTGCGATCATTATTATCGATACTGATCATTCCTCCTAGTTTGAATGCAAATACCATTCCACCATCCGTATTCCAGGAAACGGAGCAATGGGCAACATCGACATTGTCATTGGTCAAGTCGTCGGAGTCCACATATCCGATAGCGTACTGACCAATGGAAAGCTCGACATTCTCAAAACCAAGCCTATCGCCCGTTGTGGATATTATCAGGTCAGTGGTGTCCTCTCCGATATAGTAATACTTGTTAACCCTGTGTTCTCGCATGTAGTACGCAGTCATCTCAGAACCTAGCCAGATTTTCGATATGATTATGCCTGGTGGTCCGACCGCGCTAGCTGGGCTTGAAGGATCTGTCAAGGAAAATCGAGCTATGGGACAGTAGAGGTAGAGTACGAGTACTTCGTATATGCTCCGCTCCAGTCCATATCTCACTTTATTATTTGCAGACTACACACCACTACACAATAAACTGGAACAGAACTCTGATATAATGACCCTCCGATGTTACTTTGTGCATTTGATTCTGAACTGAGTCAGTGAGGTTTCATTTGATAGCGTCCACGGCATCCACTGTGCATATGCATACAGTTAGTACAGCCAGTGGCTCATCTGACCTCTACAGTACCTCTCTATCTGCTTTGAAGCTCTACTCACTACAGCTTGGTGTAAACTTCACTGTACAGTGAATGAGTTATCCAAAGCTATTCATTCGAGTCAGCGTGTGTGTTCCGCGCGAAAGCTGGGTTTGACTCCCAGCAAGGACATTCGTGCGAAGCATTTTACCTTTTTTTTGTGTCGCATGCGTGTTTTTCCCCTACCAGATGCTACGGTGAGGGTTTGTGATCCACCATTCATGTACAATCGGAGGTTCTCTTTGACATTAAACTTCAGACCCGCTAACATGCTTCTGCTCTCAACTCCCATTACCACAACGAACAAAAACAGGCAAGTCTCAGAGTTTTTACGGAGATACCTATAAATATCTTTGACTCATTTCCAGCTGGTTTTTCAAAGCGTTAGAAGCGCTGGCAGTTTGCAACTCTGCCGGCATCTTTTCTGCTGTTTGGTCTGTTCTCTGCAAGTGTGCAACCTCGAGGTCCTCAACTCTCTGACACGCGAAAGAGTATGTATTTCTGTGTCTCGGGAAGAGGCTATGCGGATTAAGGAACAAACTGGGTCTCCCACAGTGCGCACTGAAGCAGCCTTTATCGCGCCTTTAGATCGCTGGTCTATTTTCAATGGTCATTCATCAAACTTCCCTGGGCTGTGGTCAAGCTGTTGAAGCCTCGCCATTTATAAAGCTGTTTTTCATGCCGTCGTCCCTCCATCCCCTACGGCCCACCTCACCTAGATGCACTCAACTGCGGCCAGTGATATCTATGCAAGGTTACTGCTACCTCACTCTCATGGTTACCCTTTCTGGATTCCAGAGCCCAACGAGGCCTTACCAGCAGAATATATAAATGCCGGTATTAATGTTGGGGATCTTGGGTTGGTCAGGCAAGACATTTCTTGTTCAACATCTTTCTGAAGGCGGACGACAAGATCAACAATTGGCTTGAAAAAGGCCTCCCAGATGGATATGAACCACTTCCGAAGGACAATCAACAGTTTTATCGCAATTCTAATCAGTTTAGCCCAGGTGCTCTGGGTACCTTGGGCAATAGGAAGATCAAGCTAGATGTTCAAGCCTCAGTGCAGATGCCACTGTAAGTATCAATAACTATTCTCCGAGGTAACATCTGATTACATTTCAGTGGTGCTTCTGCCGGAGGAGAAATCAACTTCGAACTGACTCGGTCAGAGGGGGCATTGCTAATGCTTCCCAGAGGCGCAGAAAGAGTTGATTACCAGAATCATTCTGCAGTTCGAGACTACGCTTTTCGCAATGCAAGACAATGGTACGAGTATGTGAATGGACTGTTTGGGTCGCGAGGCTCAGATCGGCTCTTTATATCTTGTCACTGGCCACGACAAAACATCCGCTTGGGAGGTGGCTGCGTGGTCGAGTGCATCGCAGAATCAGACAGTTTCAATCAATTTTACCCCAGGCGCTTTTGGTGATGGAGAGCTCCGCTTCTTATAGCCAAAACATTTTCAGTGCATTAGAGGGCATTTATGACCCATTGGGACATCAACAATGCAATAACAGGATTATCTTTTACAGCACTCAACTCCTGTATGTTCCTTGCAGAAAATGAATATCTGGCAACATATAGAGGTTATTTGCAAAGGTTAATGCCAGCTTAAATGTGAAATATAGGTTATACAAAGAAGATATATGTGTTCTGTGTATCATGGAAGGCCAAAATCCAAGGTGTAAATGCTTTTATACTTTAAATTGAGTTCAAAACATGTGTAATCATGGGGAAAAAAAACTTTATATAGGCAAAAGAGTGGGGGGGCTCTAAAGAAGCTAATGGCCCAAAAACAAGGTCATGTCTGGCCTTATCGGACTGAACACCCCCTGCGGTATCCTCTGTGCTATGAAGCTCTGTTGCGCATATCAGTACTACAGTTTGACTTAAGCTTTAGCTTCAGTTATGATAAGTAGTGAATGATTTAAGCCATTACAATTCTCTGCTAGTATATCGGTTAGTACTCGCGCTTGTCATGATATGGAAGTCGCATATTATTGCCCACGGGAAAGCTGGGTTCGACTCCCGAACAAGGAAGTCTTCGTGTATTGATCAAGTAGCGGTGTTCACTTTGTTTTTTGTGGCCTACGGCCGAGATTCTTTTGTCATTTTATTCAGAGTTACTTATCAAAGGTACACTTGACGACAGCCTGTTTGTTTTACACCCGGCGGGGGTGTGTGCGTGTAAGATTTGCTGAAAATCTTCAACTCGGTTAGAGAGGAATGAAAGTGTCTTACTCCGCGTCCTCTAGGTACTGATAACAAGTCTATCTGCAACGCTCGCAGATAAATTCGGTGTGCAGGAAGCGTTGAGTGATGTTATTGAAAATGTCTTCCGAGATCCAAACGGGAAAAAAAACACATACGCGCCGATTTGCAGATGTACCTCGCGTATATCTGGTTGGATTTAAGTTTGTTATTGATCCATCATCCTCGTGCCCCTAGAGAGTCCTTTCCCATACGCTGGAAAGAAAGAGGCAAAAAGGCGCCCTTCGTGCAAACTCTCCGCTCCTTCTCCAGGAACCGGTCGTACTTACTTCAGCAGCAGCCCCAGCTTTAATTTGGGCTTCATAGATTTCGAATCGTTTTCAAGGATTTACTTTGATACTGTACTTATGCCATTGATAAATGCAAGAACCAGCAGTTCTTGTTTTTACTTGGCCGAGCTCGTCTTGTTCCTCGATTCCACTCAACAAACTTAAGGGCGATCTTCAAGGGATCTTAGGAAAATGAGGCTCTAGGGCTAACGGGATCACTCGTCGTGATTAAGATCCTGACAGCTGGTGCAGAGTAGATTCTATACTTACTGTACTGGGATGGAGGGAAGTAACGGTCACGGTCACGGAGCCTCGGTTACGTTGCAAAAGTACCGTGATGTCAGGGCCAATTGTCAGTTGGTTAATAGTATCTAAACCGTGACAAAAAGAATCCGCAAAAAATTCGCTGAAATCGCATTAAAATTTATGAAAATTTCGACCGACAGTTACCTCGTAACGAATGCCAAATCGAGATGGTCAAAGCTGTCTATCGCTTATCAAATGCGGCAAAAGCTCAGCCGTCCTTACTACTAAGTATCTAGTGAGCTTTTCGGAAACAAAGATTAAATCAGAATACCTAGACGAATGGAAACTCAAAAGAACTACAAAAGGCATAATTAATGCCTATAGCCTAGTGAGGGTCAAACTTGAAAATCCACTTAAACTTCTCTATATACATCGTTTCAAACGATTGTCATATATAGCGTCTGCCTATGGAAGACTACTTGAACTTCCAGCAAAGCTTCAAATTTAAGAGTATGACACTATTGGATCAAGCTGCGCTACTATGTGGGCAGTGTTTACCAAACGCACATCGCGTCCCAAGCTTTGGGTTTCAACTCTATGAGCCTGGAGGTGGCACGTGTGTAAAATTAGGAGTAGGTCATCAGAGGTGGAAGACTCAGAGGCTCAGAAACGAGCTGGATCTCCTTCCATGAATCATCTTCTCCAGGCCAAGTCCCCCAATCTTTAGGTGTTGAACTGATACAAATTTCTAAGAAATAACTAAGAATAACAAAAAGGGCGGTCAGGACTCAGGGATGATAAGTAGTGTATAGCATGGACTAACCGGTAGGCCGTAGCTGAGCTTAAGCTATCGGAACCCATTGTCGTTATACCTGTAAGAAAAACAACCGGATCCTTGACTCCCTGGTCCCTGGAAACTCCTATCGAATCGACGCAAATAAATTTTAGGAGTATGAGTCGGTGGAGAGCTCGCAGATCATCCAGAAGCGAACTGGAGAACGCATGACCAGAGTTGGATATAGCACCTCGCTATATCCAGCTCCCGTCATGTATTCTGAAGCTCTCTTCCACGAATCGTTAGGCTGGTCGCACTCCATTCGTCAGTCCTGAGTCAACTTGAAGCTCGACTTCATAAGAACTAGCATGGAGAAAAAAAAGTGGGATCAGTACTCGAGGACGCTAAGCACAGAGTATGGAGTGCCTCGGTACTTCAAAGGGTGTTGCTATACTTATAAGAGACACAATCGGATTCTTCAAGAGGCTGGGAAGTATCGAATCAACGTCAATATCTTCCAGTTTTATCAATTGCAACCTGTATTCAATCCATTCAATGTTCACGAGTCCTGTGAGGACCGATCTGTTTGTAGTCACTTCCCGCTAGTGTTGCCGAGACCTTCAAGTTACAAGATGAGTTCTCGGCTATTGGGCTGTCAACTTAAGGTGCCAGGAGCGTCATAATTTGTCACAGTATCTATTTCCACTGCAGAGTCGGTTTGGAATAGACCGTCTCAACTCATCGCTCGAGCTAGCTCAGGCCGCAGGGACACTACAAGTTTCAGTTGCTAACATAATGGAAACGCATCGCTGCGGCATTTTAGTTTGGTTCTGTGTTATGTAGATGCTAACGCCGCCCATCCGAGTAGGTAATTCTACGCTACATACAGACTGTATTTCAGACCGGAGTTACCGAATGAGGCAAAGGCGCAGTTGAGGCGAGCTGTCTCCAAAAATAGAGCGAGTAGTATTCCAGAAAATAAGGGGATAAACCTGCAGCTTGCGGCGGTTGCGAAGAAAATTCTGGCTTCCCTCCTCTCATTGAGTAGGGATTAAATGGTAACCATTTTCCTGGTGTATTGAAGTCTCTGGCCTCTGCCCACTGCATTACCATTCAGAATCATTCCTTTTCCAATCCTCAAAATTATAATTTATGGGCACATTACAAAGATACTTATTATAGCCCCAAAGACGGAAAATGCTGGACAATTTGGAGAAAGAATGACTGATACTCAAATTTTTCGGAGCAGTCGCCGGACTGGAATGACTTCCTGTGGTATACTATATCCCTATACGTACTGTTGAATATATTCTTATATTCTTACCTGCTGTAGCGCCCTTTGTGGCTCAGCATAAGGTAAGACCGAGGGAGATCTTCATTCACACGTCACTACTACGATCGATACTATTGAAAGTATGTATATCGTAATAATTTCAATAGAAGGAGACTCGGTAAGCAAAAGGAAGACAAATCAACAGGATGTAGATGCCTGATATAGGTGTCAAAGCGTTCCTTATCAATAGCGACAATGGATAAGCCGCGCGGTTTACATATTCATGCAAGCGCTTCAATAACATGGATATGGCATTGATGCTCACTGCGATGACCGGAATGCTATTCTGTTTAAGATTCTGAATACGGTGTATTGTGAAAATTGATTTTATGAACCTTTCGAACTTCGGAACACGGTGGGCAGTAAATATTTTTTTAGCTCAATCATTTGTAAGGACGGCAAGAGAATGGATCAATTGGAGCTTGATTTACCCTAGGACATACATATATACTTGAGGTGAGAACGACATGCACACATTCCCATTGGTACTTGGTGCTATTGAAGCGGTTCAGTCACTTAAAACCAACGACATGCAAGCCCTGGTGTATACCGATGTTATCGTATGGCCCGGAATTAACTGTGAAAGGCTCTGCACAACTGGCCGCTCTCTCCGTGTAGGTGCTAGCACCGCTCATCCGCTACACTGTATTTCACACCGGAGTTACCGAATGAGGCAAACGCGCAGCAGAGGCTAGCTGTCTCCAATATTACATCAGCAAATGGAGGAAAGCCTGCCAGCTTGCGAGCTTAATTCTGGCTTCCTTCCGAATCCTCTAATTGAGTGGGGATTAAGCGGTAACCATTTTCCCGATGTATTGAAGTCCCTAGTCCACTGCGTTGCTATTCCGACTCATTCATTTTCCAATCCGCGGAATTATAATTTATGGGCATATTAAAAAGATAATTAGTATAGCCAAAGCTTAGAGGGCGAAGAAGGAATGACTGATACATACTTTATCTCAAGTTTTGACATTTATAATAAGTTTCCATGAGTCATTCGAGTCCGACGATTGCTTCGATGCTCTATTCCTATGCGTGCTGTCTAGGATTCCTGTCTGCTGCATCGCCCTTTCTGGCCCACAGTCATGGTCTACACGAAGCATTGTTGGCTGCATAAGGTAAGACCTAGGGAGATCTTTGGTCACACGTCATTACTACGATGAATGCTATTTAAACCATATTATAGTAAATAATTCCAATACAAAGCGACTCGAGAAGGCAAGCAGACAAGTTGACAATTCCCCATCATCTACTGATACAGATACCTGATATAGGCGTCAAAGCGTTTCTTATCAATAGCGGCAATGGATAAAGTGAAAGCGGCGCGGTTTACATATCCATGTAAGCGCTTCGATGAAATGGATGTCAGATTGATGCTCAATACAATAACCGGACTATTTAACATTCTGAATACTGTGCATTGTGCACATTGATCCCAGAACATGGTGTAAATATTTCCTAGCTCAATCATTTGTAAGGACGGCAAGAGAATGGAGCAATTGGAGCTTGATTTAAGCTCGGACATACATATGTACCTGAGGTGAGAACAATATGTACATATTCCCATTGGTACTTGGTGCTATTGAAGCGTTCCAGTCACTTGAAACCAACGACATGCAAGCCCTAGTGTATAACGTTAGATTTCGTGTGGCTCGGATCTAACTGTAATTTTAAAGGCTTCGCATAACTGGCCGCTCTCTCCGTTTGTTACGCTTCGGCAACGCTTCGGTCCAACTTCGGTCATAGATTTTAAAGTCCTTTCAGCTTTATCAGCGTTCTATCAGCAAGCCCGTAAACCCCCGTAGAAGGCCACCGTCTCCCCATTTGTAATGCCCTAGTTATCGATTGATAGATCCCCATGGTCTAGTTCCACCTAATACACTGTCAATACACTGTCAAACGAATTCAACTTTCTTGTGGTTCGGAATTTGCCTGCCAGACTAATCTGCTAGCCCGAAACTCTGTGCAAGTCCCCACTCTTCACGCTTGTTCTCCTTCGTTATAGGTTTCTATTCGAGCAGTGCATCTAATACACTCTTGAACGGTCAGACCGGTATCTTTTCACATTGCTTACGCCTGCAATGTCCAAAAGAGGAAAGCCATACATTCTGAGGTACTTTAAAAGTCAGAACAAGACCGTACTCGTTCTTTACGCTGGCCGGTAAGCTCACCCCTTCTATCCTTTCAACGACCATTTACTTACGCTGAATACATGTCTAGTCAAATCTCTCTTGAACCTCCAACCAACCTCTCGAACGTGGTCCCGGTGACTCTTTATTCTGTACATTTTCCTTCACCTCAATGTGAGTGGACTCCCATGGCGCCCTAGCCCTCAATATTAATACATTTCCTTCTTTCTGAAGAATTACAAACCTCCATCCACTTATTATCGGTGAGCCACGAAAGTATTCTATTTTGCCAATTTTTAACGCTTGCTCTTTGTAGATGTTCCCTTCAAAATTGACGACCTTGTTCACCTTTATTCTGTGCGTTGGGAGTGCTCTGACGCATCCCGTCGTTCTGGAAGAGCGAGGTCAGTCATTCCATTCAAACCGCGAAACATACCTCACTCTAACATTATACATAGCCGCCAAGGCCGAACTAGTGCTTCGGGAAACCAACCCAAAGAGCGCAAAATGGCACTTTGCTCTCGTTGTTCGTGCTCCTGGTACAACTGGCAAGATGTTAGCGATCGAGCATACTGTCGACTATGAGGACAAGTGTCTTGCATTCGACGATACCAAAGAGCGCGAGGTCAATGCAGGCAATGTTGCAATTTCAGTTGAACTTATAGCCAAGGGTGGTGAATCGGATGACGAGGAGCTTGCTGTTGCTGTCGCCGAGATAGCTGAGGGGGTCTCCAGCGCGACTAAAGAACAAGTTAACTCGGGGAATTTCCGGAACTGTTTCGATTTTGTTGCGGTCGCTGTTGGCAGGATACAAAAGAAGGGATACCTCTCAGCTGCGGATGCAAAGAAGTTTACCGACTACCACGCTGCAAAAAGTGCCCTGGTGAAGCAGTGGACAGATCCAGTGACAATGAATGCTTGTGCTCGTGATGGTACCGGTTGTGAAGGAAAGTCTTCTAAGCCTGCGGCTAAGGAGGCCGCTGGAAAGAAACCTGGCAAGGACTAAAGTTCAACGGGTATGTGCCAATATGCTTCGCTTTTAACTTTTCTCACAGTCCTTGTAGTTCCAGACCAATTTATTAATACGGTTTACATGGTGACCATCGGTGTGGACTTTGAAAGGGCTTGGCGGAGTTGAAGTACAGTATGGAAGGATGGTTCTTGAATAAATATAATGCATATGTGACTTGCGGGAAAGTAGATGCTAGTGAATCGCAAATTAACAGAATCACCACATCGCCGGCCTATCTTGAATGCCCTTAAAATATAGTTGGTGCCATCTAATTTGTATTCTGTTGGTAAGCGTTTTTCCTCCTTTCATGAATAGCAGGGGACTCGGACGGATGGGAGAGGGTCGAGTTCAGAGAAAATATTAGACTGGTCCGGCGACGGAAAAAATAGACTGCCAGTGTGAAACAGTATGAGCGTACCGCACTAAGCTCGCTGGAACATGAGTCTCCGAGTCTTGGCCGTGCCAGACCATCTGCTGCGTCGCGGGTTCTGTTGGATTTTGTGTCGAAGTCATCGAGCTCGGAAGCTCGCCGTAGATACCGGACCCCTATGTTTGTCGTATATAAGGCCCGTTGTTGGATGCGGATGCATCCGATTGTCCTTGCTTACCGCCACCAAGCAGGACAACCCGGAATTTACTTGTTGTTCTTCTTCTCCTCGAGTGACGCCGTATCGTCTATCACAACAGGTTCATTGTAATAATATTCGAAGATGATATCAAGAACTTGGTTAGGAATACTGTTTATAGGAGGCGTGAATGTTGAAAAGCGAGGTTGCACTTGAGATTCAGAATGAGAAAGATCAAATAAGCGCTGGTACGTGTAGGCGCCACATAACTCTTTGAGACATGCATCTCTCATTGCGCTGGGATCTTAACCAGTCTTCATTTGCTTCTATTCTCTACAGAAACCACATTCCTTCTGCATAAGATCTTGTCCATCTAAAAGCTCTTCTTACCGAACCCAAGCTCCAACTTGCCGAGCATTTGGAATCGGAAATAGCTCGTGTACAGAATCTGTTGGACAATCTCTCTCGAAAAAAGGAAGAAGTATGTCGATGCACATCACGCATTGATATATCTCTTCCTGCGGAAACTCTCTCTCGGAAATATTTGTTTAGTGCCTTCCGGGGAGAACGATACGTGGTCAGGTACCTAACGCAGGCGCTTCTACTTCTGAGTACGATTTCAGGAGATTGGAGACGAATCGCTATCTCTACTCCTGCGCTGGAGTATACCCATCGATGAGCTTGGTTTTTTCAAGGTCGCTATGTCAATTCTAAAACATTAATGAATTGCTTGTCCCAGAGTCCGAGTCAAAGATCTACTCTATTGCTTGAGCGCAAACGGATAATCCGTGTATCCCTCTGGTGCAGTTGCGTTGGGGGCATAAAACTTGGTCCTATCCGGTTTGTTGAGAGGAATATCATGCTCCAAGCGGTAAGGAAGGTCGGGCTAAATAGTTTCATTAAATTAGTCTCACTGCACGAAACTAAAACCAAACACAAAACTTACATTCGCAATGTATAACCTCCCAAAGGCAACCAAATCCCCTTTCTTTTCTGCTGTCTTGATTGCACTCTCGCGGTCATGTCCTCCAGCACTGATAGACCATCTTGCGTTCCCCTCCTGCGTCCAAACCTCCCTTATGAAATCATTGTTTTCGTGTTCTGGTATGTTGTCCCTGAGCTCGAATCCATCTGCACGAGGCTCTACGAAATGAATATAAGAAAGCGTAGGATGGGCTTTCTTGATTTCTTGTATGAGGTGTTTGAAGGTTGGTTTTGGATCTTACGTGGTCTATGGCACCATTTTTCACCAAATATTTCGACTTCAACTTTGATTTCAACTTCAGGTTTCAACTTTCAACTTGAAATCACATGTTTAACTCAAACTTTCAACTTTGGGACCAACTTCAACTTTTGACTTTCTCTATTTTAACTTGAACTTTAGGGCAATAGTAGTACTACTTGAGAACACAAGTGCTTCAATAATTATTCACAGTGTGTCAACTGCAGAATATATTCTATTCAACTAGTAACCTATCAAAAAAGGCATGATACCAAATTTTGCCAAATATTTCAACTTCAACTTTGATTTCAACTTTGGGTTTCAACTTTTAACTTGAAATCACATATTTAACTTGAACTTTCAACTTTGGGACCAACTTCAACTTTCAAATCTCTCTATTTTAAGTTGAACTTGTTGAGGCACAAGTACATCTTGTAGCTTGAAAGTTGAAATCCCTTGCCATGCACTAGAAATAGTATACTTAGAAGTTGAAGTTGAACAAGTCAATGTCCACACATGAAATCAAAACGGATCAATTGAAAGTCGAAATATTTGGTGAAAAATAACTTCATAGTGGTCAGGTACCTAACACAGGCGCCTCTACTTTTGACTACGATTTCTCGAGACTGGAGACGAACCGCTATCGGCACTCCTGCGCTGTGGCAGTCGCTGCACGTATACA
This sequence comes from Gymnopus androsaceus JB14, assembly GCA_009733575.1. Lineage (NCBI taxonomy): Eukaryota > Fungi > Basidiomycota > Agaricomycetes > Agaricales > Omphalotaceae > Gymnopus > Gymnopus androsaceus. The sequence continues at coordinate 31,618 of ML769850.1, forward strand.
TCCCCTCAAAAATTAGCTCCCAGGCTATGGAGAGAAGGACTATGGGCTCTGCTCTTTGGTTGGAACGCTCTAAATCGCTACCAATATCCATCTCGCTCAGTCTGGAGAGTATATATCTCACAAACCCCGAGTCTGCTCGTGGCAGACATACATACGTGGAAACATTTTAAAGTTTAGCAGCCGAGTCAAGGAGTTGATTTTCACTGGGTCAACTGATGATATGGCCCACCTTGACGCCCTCACATTATTCAGTTTTCCTATCTCAGGCTTAAACATGTTTTGGGTGCAAAGTGCGGTGTCCTCTATTCGCCCGGAGGTCACAGAGCTCCCATTCACATGTCTTATTCAACGGATGCGGATCTTGAAGAAGCTGAAGATGAATGGCTTCGTTCAAGATTGCAGGCACTATAGTCGACTGGAGCTGGATTGGAAAAATCTGACCGAGCTTATATTACAACCTGCGATAGGATATCGGGAATCGGCTCTCTCTCCGCAGGAAATCTTAAACATTTTGGCATGTACTCGTCATTTGCAGACACTCACAATTTTGATTGATATAGTATCCGATTGGGTACTTGCCGACGGAAATCCCGTTGTCAATCTTCCTGAAATGCGCGAGATGCAAATCATACTTTCAAGAGGCGTCTCCCTGTACAATCATAATATCGTTGACTCATTAGCAGTACCAGCATTTGTCCCAATGTTTTTCCGCTCCCTCCTTTGCCCGTCGTTAAAGCGGTTCTCAGTCCGGAGCAGTCGAAAAGGTCTCATTGACATGATCTCTGCCTTGCCATCACCGCAGAACCTAGAGACGCTTTCGTTGAACATACCAATGTCAGCGAATGAATTGCTCAAATGTCTCTCGCTCGTTCCGAGCCTTCGCTTTCTAGAGATTGGCAAGGAAGCAATAATAGTGAATGATGGGGGTTCATTTGTTTTTTGCTGTGGATGACTTTGTTCTTATGCGTCTCGTTTCCGATGCACAGACTGACGCACTGTGTCCTCACCTCCAATAAATCCGAATCATCAATGATTCCCCAACTCCCAAATACAATAATAACGCTCCAGGCATGACATATCATGCTTTACTCGATTTTCTTGAAAATCGTATCCAAACATTGCAATCGTGTGATGTTTTCTTTGCAGGCCTGCAAACTGAACTAACAAAGGAGGACTTGCAAAGAATGCAAGTATTGGTAGATTCTGGGATGAAGATGCGGATTCGATATGGCAAAATGCCTCCAATGCCTAGTGTTAGTAATGACTCACCGGATATCAGTCTTCCCTGCCCTTCGAGGGAGTGGTCAAGTCTGTCATCAGGTTGGACATCGGCGTCTGCTTCTTTTGACATGGAAGGCGAGTTTGGGACAGGGATTAATAAATTGTAGCAGTATGAGTCGGTAGAGAGCTCGCAGATCATCCAGAGGCGAACTGGAGAACGCATGACCAGAGTTGGATATAACACCTCGCTATATCCAGCTCCCGTCATGTATTCTGAAGCTCTCTTCCATGAATCGTTAGGCTGGTTGCACTCCAGTCGTCAGTCTTGAGTCAACTTGAAGCTCGACTTCGTAAGAACTAGTATGGAGAAAAAAAGTGGGATCAGTACTCGAGGACGCTAAGCACAAAGTATGGAGTGCCTCGGTACTTCAAAGGATGTCGCTATAATTATAAGAGACACAATCGGATTCTTCAAGAGGCTGGGGTATCGAACGTCAGTATCTTCCACTTTTATTAATTGCAACCTGTCAATCCATTTCATGTTCACGAGTCCTATGAGGACCGATCTGTTTGTAGTCACTTCCCGCTAGTATTTCCGAGACCTTCAAGTTACAAGGTGAGTTCTCGGCTATTGGTAAGGTGCCCGGGCCAGGAGCGTCATGATTTGTCACAGTATCTATTTCCACTGCAAAGTCGGTCCGGAATAGGTCGTCTCAACTCATCGCTCGAGCTAGCTCAGGCCGCAGGGACACTACAAGTTTCAGTTGCTAACATAATGGAAACGCATCGCTGCGGCATTTCAGTTTGGTTCTGTGTTATGTAGATACTAACGCCGCCCATCCGAGTAGGTAAGTCTACGCTACATAAGTACAGACTGTATTTCAGACCGGAGTTACAGAATGAGGCAAAGGCGCAGTTGAGGCGAGCTGTCTCCAAAAATAGAGCGAGTAGTATTCCAGAAAATAAGGGGATAACCTGCAGCTGCGGCGGTTACGAAGAAAATTCTGGCTTCCCTCCTCTAATTGAGTAGGGATTAAACGGTAGCCATTCTCCTGGTGTATTGAAGTCTCTGGCCTCTGCCCACTGCATTGCCATTCAGAATCATTCCTTTTCCAATCCTCAAAATTATAATTTATGGGCACATTATAAAGATACTTATTATAGCCAAAGTCTAAAGGACGGAAAATGCTGGACAATTTGGAGAAAGAATGACTGATACTTAAATTTTTCGGAGGAGTCGCCGGACTCGAATAATTTTCTCCGATACTGTATAATTTCGACCAAAAGTTCTCGTAACGCGTAACGGGCCCCCAATGGCCTTTTCAATGATCGTAACGCATAACGGGGCCAAAATTTGAGAAATATCGCCATATAAAGCAACTTTTCGGGTGCCGGCTCCGCCGGCACTTCCTTAAAAGGAAATAAAACATCTGAAAAGTTGAACCCAAGGCGTAACGCGCCATACCCTTGAACACTTGGTCGAAATTATACAGTAGACTATATTCCTATACGTACTGTTTAATATATTCTTACCTGCTGTAGCACCCTTTGTGGCTCAGCATAAGGTAAGACCGAGGGAGATCTTCATTCACACGTCACTACTACGATCGACACTATTTAAAGTATGTATATCATAAATAATTCCAATACAAGGAGACTCGGCAAGCAATCAACAGTTCGCCATCATTTTCTGATGCAGATGCCTGATATAGGTGTCAAAGCGTTTCTTATCAATAGCAATAATGGATAAAGTGAAAGCGGCGCGGTTTACATATTCATGCAAGCGCTTCAATAGCATGGATATGGAATTGATGCTCACTGAATACTGTGCATTGTGCACATTGATTCCAGAACATGGTGGGCTGTAAATATTTTCTAGCTCAATCATTTGTAAGGACGGCAAGAGAATGGAGCAATTGGAGCTTGATTTAAGCTCGGATATACATATGTACCTGAGGTGAGAACAACATGTACATATTCTCATTGGTGCTTGGTGCTATTGAAGCGTTCCAGTCACTTGAAACCAACGACATGCAAGCCCTGGTGTATAATGTTAGATTTCGTGTGGCTCGGATCTAACTGTAATTACATATAAAAAGCTTCGCACAACTGGCCGCTCTCTCCGTTTGTTACGCTTCGGCAACGCTTCGGTCCAACTTCGGTCATAGATTTTAAAGTCCTTTCAGCTTTATCAGCGTTCTATCAGCAAGCCCGTAAACCCCCGTAGAAGGCCACCGTCTCCCCATTTGTAATGCCCTAGTTATCGATTGATAGATCCCCATGGTCTAGTTCCACCTAATACACTGTCAAACGAATTCAACTGTCTCAGTACCCTTGTGGTTCGGAATTTGCCTGCCAGACTAATCTGCTAGCTCGAAACTCTGTGCAAGTCCCAACTCTTCACGCTTGTGCTCCTTCGTTATAGGTTTCTATTCGAGCAGTGCATCTAATACACTCTTGAACGGTCAGACCGGTATCTTTTCACATTGCTTACGCCTGCAATGTCCAAACGAGGAAAGCCATACATTCTGAGGTACTTTAAAAGTCAGAACAAGACCGTACTCGTTCTTTACGCTGGCCGGTAAGCTCACCCCTTCTATCCTTTCAACGACCATTTACTTACGCTGAAGACATGACTAGTCAAATCTCTCTTGAACCTCCAACCAACCTCTCGAACGTGGTCCCGGTGACTCTTCATTCTGTGCATTTTCCTTCACCTTAATGTGAGTGGACTCCCATGGCGCCCTAGCCCTCAATATTAATACATTTCCTTCTTTCTGAAGAATTACAAACCTCCATTCCACTTATTATCGGTGAGCCACGAAAGTATTCTATTTTGCCAATTTTTAACGCTTGCTCTTTGTAGATGTTCCCTTCAAAATTGACGACCTTGTTCACCTTTATTCTGTGCGTTGGGAGTGCTCTGACGCATCCCGTCGTTCTGGAAGAGCGAGGTCAGTCATTCCATTCAAACCGCGAAACATACCTCACTCTAACATTATACATAGCCGCCAAGGCCGAACTAGTGCTTCGGGAAACCAACCCAAAGAGCGCAAAATGGCACTTTGCTCTCGTTGTTCGTGCTCCTGGTACAACTGGCAAGATGTTAGCGATCGAGCATACTGTCGACTATGAGGACAAGTGTCTTGCATTCGACGATACCAAAGAGCGCGAGGTCAATGCAGGCAATGTTGCAATTTCAGTTGAACTTATAGCCAAGGGTGGTGAATCGGATGACGAGGAGCTTGCTGTTGCTGTCGCCGAGATAGCTGAGGGGGTCTCCAGCGCGACTAAAGCAGATGTTAACTCGGGGACCTTCCGGAACTGTTTCGATTTTGTCGCGGAGGCTGTTGACAAAATAAAAAAGAAGGGATATCTCTCAGCTGCGGATGCGAAAAAGTTTACCGACTACCACGCCGCACACGCTGCTGCAGTGAAGCAGTATACGGATGCAGTGACAATGAAGGCTTGCGCTCGTGATGGTACCGGTTGTAAACCAAAGTCTTCTAAGCCTGCAGCTAAGGAGGCCGCTGGAAAGAAACCTGGCAAGGATTAAAGTTCAGCGGGTATGTGTCAATATGCTTCGCTTTCAAGTTTTCTGATAGTCCCTCGTAATTTCAGACCGATTTATGAATATGGTTTACATGGTGGCCATCGGTGTAGACCTCGAAGGGCTTGGTGGAGTGGAAGTACAGTATGGAAGGATGGTTCTTGAATAAATATAATGCACATATGCACATATATACTTGTGACTTGCGGGAAAGCGGATAGGTCGCCAATTAAGCAACAGAATCACGACATCGCCGGCCTCTTCAAAAGTTCAATCTTGAATGCAATTAAAATATAAATGACTGGGGGGGATGGCCGCAAGCGGCGAAGGGCCGAACCTTTTGGGATCAGAGAGCATCGATTTCTTCGATGTCTTAAGTATGGATTACTCAAGTATAAGTGACATATAATAAACTAGTACTTATGCAGAAAATGATGAATGCTACAAGTTCGCTACCAAAACTTGAGCATTCGAAACCAAATATGGAAGCATTGTTTTCAGCATCATGAACCTCCTCAAGAATATTGACCTTTTTAGCCCATGATAAAATGTCGGTGTCATAATCAAGCATTGGATCAACAGCAGGCAGAGGAATGGGTACATGCTCAGATTTGTCAAAGTCTTTTGCCTCTGAGACTTCTGCGAATATGCTCAAATTTGCGTAGCTTTAAAGCCTCTGCACAAGAGAGAAACTGCTCTGGAAACGTCACCATGCACTACAGCAGCATCAGCAGCATTTTCACGATGAACAGGACAACTCGAGGTACATGAGTGAAGGGAAAACAAACATAGGTTAGTGGCGAACTCGCACAACCATTACAGATAAGATTGTGATATACCATTTATAGAAGGGCAGTACTAGCAGAAAAAGGAAATCTGTCGTCCCAATATGGATCCCGTGGGAAAAGTCTGGAAATAACACGCACTTGACATTCTTGTAAGGAGCCAAACCTAAAGGTTCGGCAATATCATTCTGGTGTCATCCAGCTTGCATTCTTTGGGTAAGTGTTTTTCGTGTTTTCATGAATTGCAGCGGACTCGGAGAAATAGTGGAATGGACCGGCGACGGAAACAACTAGTATACAGTTTCAAGCTGTGGTATAGTGCCATCTACGTCGAAAAAATGTAGCCATTTTAGTCCAAAGTGACAGAGAGCGCTGCAAAACGGACCACTAGTGTGAGCATATCGTACTCAGCTGCATGCTGGAACCTGAGTCTTGGCCGTGTATGCTGGGCCTTCTGCGGCGTCGCGGGTTCACTGCAAAGATATTCAAGGATGAGATTCAGAACCTGGTTAGGGTTAGGGATACTGTTTATAGGAGGCGGGAACGTTCAGAAGCGAGGTTGTACTTGAGAAAAGTGAAGTCTAGATCAATTAAGCGCTGGTAGTACGTGTACTTCCCGCAACTTCCACATACATCTCTCATCTCATCTGAAGATGTGCGTTGGGATTTTAACCAGTCTCCCTCTGCCTCCATTCTTCACACAAGCTACATTCCTTCTGCAGAAGATCTTGTCCATCTAAAAGCTCTTCTTACCAAACCCAACTTCGTACCGAACCTTTGGTCGCTCGCGTATAGAATCTGTTGGACAATCTCTCTCGAAAAAAGGAAGAAGTATGTCGATGCACATCACGCATTGATGTATCTCTTCCTGCGGAAACTCCCTCTCGGAAATATTTGTTTAGTGCCTTCCGGGGAGAACGATACGTGGTCAGGTACCTAACGCAGGCGCTTCTACTTCTGAGTACGATTTCAGGAGATTGGAGACGAATCGCTATCTCTACTCCTGCGCTGGAGTATACCCATCGATGAGCTTGGTTTTTTCAAGGTCGCTATGTCAATTCTAAAACATTAATGAATTGCTTGTCCCAGAGTCCGAGTCAAAGATCTACTCTATTGCTTGAGCGCAAACGGATAATCCGTGTATCCCTCTGGTGCAGTTGCGTTGGGGGCATAAAACTTGGTCCTATCCGGTTTGTTGAGAGGAATATCATGCTCCAAGCGGTAAGGAAGGTCGGGCTAAATAGTTTCATTAAATTAGTCTCACTGCACGAAACTAAAACCAAACACAAAACTTACATTCGCAATGTATAACCTCCCAAAGGCAACCAAATCCCCTTTCTTTTCTGCTGTCTTGATTGCACTCTCGCGGTCATGTCCTCCAGCACTGATAGACCATCTTGCGTTCCCCTCCTGCGTCCAAACCTCCCTTATGAAATCATTGTTTTCGTGTTCTGGTATGTTGTCCCTGAGCTCGAATCCATCTGCACGAGGCTCGACGAAATGAATGTAAGAAAGCGTAGGATGGGCTTTCTTGATTTCTTGTACGAGGTGTTTGAAGGTTGGTTTTGGATCTTTCATTTTCATTCCTGTGAATCCGTCAGTCACCCAAGCCAACAAGTTCCATGAAACCAGCAACCAACCTTGGAAAGTGTTCCATGGACTAATCCTAATCGCCGTCTTACTAGGCCCAACAGCTTTAACCACAGCGTCAACAACTTCCAATGCGAACCTCGCCCGATTCTCCACACTACCACCATAGCTATCTTCCCTCACGTTACTCACATCCTGCAAAAACTGATCAATCAAGTACCTTTTAATAGTCGTCAATTGCTACTTTAGATTCTATTAAATTGAATAATTACCCATTCGCGCCGTGAATTTCAACACCATCGAACCCTGCCCGCTCGACAGCGTTTTTAGCTGCGATCGAGTACCAACCGATGTATTTCTGGATTTCGGAGATGGTTAGTGGACGAGGTTTATTGGTGTAGTAGGGATCTATGGGGATGTCAGAGGCGGAGACAAAGGCATACGGATAGTCGGGTTCGACGTCAGGTTTTCCTGGGACGGCGGCACGTCCAAGTGCCCAAATTTGAAGGAAAATGAAAGATCCTTTAGCATGTACGGCGGCGGTAACCTATAGATTAGGGTGTTAAAGAGAAACTTGGATATATAAAGCAGATACCCACTTCTTTCCAGCCAGCAATTTGTTCATCGCTCCAGATACCGGGAACGTGAGCGTATCCTCCCGCTTCATGTTTAATTAGGGTAGCCTCGGAGACGAGGAGGGTTCCGGGGATCGAGGCACGTTGAGCATAGTGTTCGGCGACGATAGGGAGCGGGACGTGATCTGCTGAAACTCGCATACGTGTAAGGGGAGCCATTACGACGCGGTGCTGGAGCAGCATGTCTCCAACCTGGGCAAGTTGGAAGAGCGCTGGAGAGGATGTTTGATTTTCGCTGGGAGTTGTGACCATTATGAAGATGTTAGGCTTGAACTTGAAACTTGGTGTAAAAGGTTTGTTGGGAAGAAAGAGGCAGATGCGACATCTTTTTATGACCTTGGTGACCCTCTATGACAAAGACAGAACTACATAGCTCCTATCTGAACCGCAAGAAATTTGTAATCGCACTGATGCATAATCCAAACTGAATGCGGCACTGACGCGTACACCGTTCCCAGAAAAATCGGAAAAAATCGGAGGATAGTCGCTGTAGGGTGCAAGTTAGTAATAAGTATAGTATAGTCTTAACGGGCATAAATATTAAACGTTTACCGGGTCCTGGAATCACGATTATTTCCTCTCCGCATTGCTCACATAGTCTTTCCGACGTCAAGGAAGATGCAACCCTTCGACTCTATAGAGTAATGGATAACCGAGGCTATCTCCCAAGTCAAGTTCTTCCTTCATTGGGATAACGTTGTAGACTCGGATGACTAGCCACTAGATCATTGTCAATGAGAGCGACTTGATCGAAATTTACGATGTCACTCTTACCCACTTGATCGTTTCAGTCGGTCTCAGCAGATTGAAATGTGCTGGGACTGTAGTAACTCAAGTTCAAGTCTCGACCTTCCCTAGGTGCGGGTTTATCGCAGAGATATTCGGAGACGAGCTTCAGAACCTCAATGGGTAATACTGCTTATCGGAGGTGTGCAGTGCATGGTGACGAGCTTGACTGGTGAAAAGTCAACGCGAAAAGTGATGAAGGCAAAGCAAAGGTAAGATCAATTAAGCGCCTGGTACTGGGCGCCACATAACTCTTCCCGTAACTACGACACATGGATATCTCTGAAGACTTGCGCTGGGATCTTGCCAAGTCTCCCTTTGCCTCCGTTCTCCCCACAAACTACGTTCCCTCTACAGAAGATTTGATACATTTAGCATTTAGAAGCTCTTACCGAACCCAAGCTCCACCTCAACGAGTTAGAACTTAGAAACGGAAGTAGCTCGCGTGCAGAATCTGTTGGATGATCCCTCTCGAAAGAGAGGAATTGTTCAGGAATATGTCGATGCACATCACGCTTTTATATCTCCCATGCGCCGTCTTCCTGAAGAAACTCTCTCTGAAATATTTGTTCATTACCTTCCGGAGAACGATATGCGTCAGGGACCTAACGCAGGCGCCTCTACTTTTGACTACGATTTCTCGAGACTGGAGACGAATCGCTATCGGCACTCCTGCGCTGTGGCAGTCGCTGCACATCCCCTCACAAATTAGCTCCCCGGCTATGGAGAGAAGGACTATGGGCTCTACTCTTTGGTTGGAACGCTCTAGATCGCTACCAATATCCATCTCGCTCAGTCTGGAGAGTATTTATCGTCTAAGCCCCGAGTCTGCTCGTGGCAGACATACATACGTGGAAACATTGCTGAAGTTTAGCAGCCGAGTCAAGGAGTTGATTTTCACTGGGTCATTTGATGATATGGCTCACCTTGATGCTCTCACATTAGTCAGTTTTCCTACCCGGAGGCCACAGAGTTCCCATTCACATGTCTTATTCAACGGATGCCGGTCTTGAAGAAGCTGAAGATGAATGGCTTCGTTCAAGATTGCACTGGGCACTATGGTCGATTGGAGCTGGATTGGACAAATCTGACTGAGCTCACATTACAACCTGCGATAGGATATCGGGAATCGGCTCTCTCTCCGCAGGAAATCCTGAACATTTTGGCACGTACTCGTCGTTTGCAGACACTCACAATTTTGATAGATATAGTATCCGATTGGGTACTTGCCGACGGAAATGCTGTCGTCAATCTTCCTGAAATGTGCGAGATGCAACTCATACTTTCAGGAAGCATCTCCCCATACAATCATAATAATATCGATGGCTCATTAGCGGTACCGACATTTGTCCCAATTTTTTTCCGCTTCCTCCTTTGCCCGTCGCTCAAGCGGTTCTCAGTCCGGAGCAGTCGAAAAGGTCTCATTGACATGCTCTCTGCGTTGCCATCAAGAGACGCTTTCGTTGAACATACCAATGTCAACGAATGAATTGCTCAAATGTCTCTCGCTCTTTCCGAGCCTTCGGTTTCTAGAGATTGGCGATAGAGGAATAATAGTAAATGATGAGGGTTCATTTGTTTTCGCTGTGGATGACTTTGTTCTTATGCGTCTCATTTCCGATGCACAGACTGATGCACTGTGTCCACACTTCCAACAGATCCGAATCATCATTAATTCCACAGCTCCCACATTATTATCATACCATAATAACGCTCCAAGGCATGACATATCATGCTCTCCTCGATTTTCTTGAAAGTTGTATCCAAACATTGCAATCGTGTGATGTTTTGACTAACAAAGGAGGACTTGCACAGGATGCACGTGTTGGTAGATTCCGGGATGAAGATGCAGAT
>ML769851.1:5306-41981 GCA_009733575.1 Gymnopus androsaceus JB14
TCGAGCAACACTCATCTAGTCAAAACAGCGTGAAGACGAAGAGTGATCTACCACGGGGGTCTGTGGTACGTGAAATATTTCGTCTGCCAGATTGCGCTATAGTAGGTAGGCTGTTAACTCCATTTTCTCCCACTCTCCATTCTAGTCCTTCCAGCAGTGGGAGCTCAATATTGAAATGCCTCTTATTAATTGAAGATGGGGCATTCAAACCAGCGCCTTTCTGGTCGAATCCCGCGCTAAACCCTTGAGCGCCCAATATGACTACATTCAGCTTTCATGCCAGAGCCCATCATCCTTGTATTTCCAACCCGTTTTTACGATGCTCTAATACTTCTAGGGTGTGCCCAAAAGCGCTGAATGGTGGAGATCTATGCAGCCAGAGGGAAGGAAAGCAATTGACGATACATTCATTAGCATGTCGAAGCCTGTGATAACGGATTGGGAGACGGTGGAAATCAGTGGATCGAATGGTCTTGTTAGTGTTGTTGTTGCTTTAGCATGGTGGAGGAAGGCGGTCTATGACCTGCTGGAGGAAAATGCATTGAGAACCGGGTGAAGTGGTCAGAAACAAGAAATGGAGCTCCAGAAGCTCAATGAGGCGTTTGAGGAGATTGTTTATGTTTTTGGTAAGCTAGTCTAGAACCAGGATGAACGATATTGTGTATTTGTAGTAGTTAATTACATTGGTAGCTAATTGCCAAACATTCAGTATTGTATTCGTTTTATATTCTGCTTGAAAGCACCGGGAGAAGTAAGCTATATATTTGCTTCATTAACCTAGCTAGTATTTTCAGCTTGGACAAGTGGTTTAAGTGGGACAAGGCACTTATGAATTGCATAGACGCTGGAATATTCCTGACGCGTAGGGTTTGATTCCCTGTGTGCCAATGTTTTATTCTGGCGTTTACCAGTCCGGCCAGCAGTCCCGCTACGAGCTTGGTCAGTGCGTTCCCCGCCCATATGACTCACCTTCCCAACGCTGTACGGGTCCTGTAGGGATTTATCCTTTGTGCTAGCGCGCTAGGGATATTTCCCTATGGGTGAAAGTAGCTGATTCTGGTTGGTTGTGGATAGAGACCTGCTGATATGATCTTAACTTGTGGAAATATCCTTAGTTCAAGCAGTTTGGAATGCAGATAGAGGTGGTATTGTGTACCTAAGAAAAATGAGAGACAAGTGCTCGGGATAGATTTCAGTCGCTTACGTTTTACCGGTTCCTGTCTGACCATATACAAAGAGCATGCAATTATAATCCTCTAAGACTTGTTCAAGCATGGGACCAACAATGTCATGGTATATCATTACTTGATCTGCTTGTGGTCCATAACCCAAATCGAAAGGATAGGTTGTGCACCTAATGTTGAATTTTGGGATGTTAATCTTGCTGAAGTAAAAGGGTAAGGCAAAGCTCCACAATCAACTGTTTGTTTGTGCCTCGCGTTTTTTACCCGGAAACACGGTGCAGACACCAACAAAGCTACAGATGAGCTGTAAGAGCTCGTTAGGCAGCGTGATTAACTGCGTTCAAGCATTTGAAAGTGACATGCTGAATACAGAATTAGAAGAACACTAAAGAATTCCAATGCGAGCGCACAAAGAAAGAGTCTAGATTGAATGAATTGGTCCATGTGACTGATGGCGGCTTCAATCCTGACATTATTATGAAGGAGCTCTTATCTACAGAGTTGCCTACTTTCACCTGCCATGATGACCACCCGCCAAGTTCTTTGAATTTGTTTGCGCGATTTTGTCTCTCGAAAGGGCCGAATTGGTAAAGAACTTATCAAAGTAGCTGAGAACATTGGATTCTTCATGTTATCCAGAAGCAATTCACAATTGATGTCCGACCGAAATGCTCTGGAGAACTAGTACTTGTAGGGATCACCAGGCCTTGCATATACAACCGTGATTGGGACCGAATAGGATCCACTCTTCGAGATAACGCCGCGGGTTGAGGAGCGCACCAATTTTAAATGACTCCACCTATTATGGCTCCTAGATGAAGTTTGGAATCATTGGCAGTGTTGTCAGTAGTAGTACCATTGCATGCACTTGTTCCATTGCCATTACTGGCAGATGAATTGGTTTGCTGGGAAAAGTAACCTGTGCAGCGTTAACCAAGGTGAATATGGCTAGGGTTTGATTGGTTGAGCTATGCCTGTATGGTTCAACTTATGGGCCTTCAGATAGTGAAATTGTGAATGCTCGAGGGGTTCATGTCCTTGGTGGTGGTATTGAGGTTGCTGAGGATGTAGACTATGATATTGAGTTTAACATGATGCAGATGGTCTTCTGATTGAGCATCTAGATAGTCTTACAATATCTGAGAATGACAGGGAAATACAGAGTGATATAGGAACTGTAGAGTAGTATGTAGAGTACTATGGAAATTTTATCTTCTTCAACTTAAAAAATGACTAGGTTGAAATAAGGTGGGCAGCTGCCCCAAGTACCAACTTGGATAGGCAGCTGCCCAAGGACCAACTTGGGTGGGCAGCTGCTCCAGGTACCAACTTGGATAGGCAGCTGCCCCAGGTACAAACTTGGGTGGGCAGCTGCCCCAAGTACCAACTTGAATAGGCAGCTGCCCCAAGCACCAATTTGGATGGGCAGCTGCCCCAAGTACCAACTTAGATGGGCAGCTACCCACAGTACTCAGTAATGTGGGCAGCTGCCTATGTATGTTGGGATATTCTCACATAAATCTTAAAAATGATTAGGATGAAGGTGGGCAGCTGCCCCAAATACCTGGTACGTGGGGCAGCTGCCCACAGCAATCAGTAATGCGGCCAGCTGCCTATGTACATAGCCCCAGTTGGTATATTTTCATATAAATATATGTCTTATATATATACTTATAGTGTAGCACTAACTAAGGTGGGCAGCTGCCCACAGCAATAATTCATGTATGATTGTATCCCTTTGTTGATATATATATTACAAGTAACAGTGTGGAGTTGCTGTTGATCATGTAAATCCACTAAGGTCTTGGGTTATGTTATTGTGGCTATATTCATCATTGGTGTTGTGTATATACTGGTAAGAAAGGTAATGAAGGATAAGGTCATCCACAGCTGGATCCATGGCCAGGAATATGGGCAGCTGCCTTGAAATATCAAGTAGTATTGTGTCAGTAAGATAATGTATATATTCATGAAATTAATGAAAAAATATGAAAAAATGTTAGGGGGGAATTCTGGACCAAATTGGTGAAAAACAGCAGGCAGCTGCCCAGAGGGACCCCGGACACCTGTGACATGTGACAAGTTGGGCAGCTGCCTGGTAGGCAGGGCAGTGATTTTGATCAAGACAGGATTGGTGGGCTGCTGCCTGGAAAAATTGAGCACAGGTGGGCAGCTGCCTCACTGAAATATTGGCTGGGCAGAATGCCCAAAAAAGTAACCTCTTAGGATAGTTTAGGTACATCAGTTTTCTATCCTAACTAGGTCATATATAGTGGCTGCCTGAAGTGTTCTGAGTAGAGGGATTGCTAATTGAAGACTTATGCTAAGCATAATGCGGAAGCTGAAGCGGCATGAATTTACTTACTTGCCCACAAGTGTCTGCACCGCTGATTTGTGTACAACCCCAGATGAATGGCTTTGAAAAGGCATCATACGAGACATCCGGATTTACGGGGTTGAAAGGTGCAACCGGGTGAGGCTGGAGTAGATTGTAGAAGTCATTGTTCAGATTGCTGTCAGGCTAGTGTATGAGATAAATGTCAACGGAGGTCATGATAAGATAATGGCAACCTACGAACGGCAATGGCAAGTTGTATGGGTCATGAAGAATTAAGCCTTCCCCCATCACCAAGGGGTCGGCATCCACAGCCATATCCTTTCAAAAGATTAGATAAGAAAGATTGATTGATTGCGCACCCCCAATGAAGATGAAGGATGAACAGCGGACAGGTTCTCATAAATCCGGTGCAAATCATTAGGATGAACAGACTGAGGCTGAAGTAGATCGAGGAGATCATTGCTCAGAACATCATTACCAAGCTGGTATAAGAGACAGGGTCAACAGAGATCATAATAAGATAACCGCGACCTACCAATGGCAAATTCGGTGCATTGTCAAGAGGAAAGGAAGTTTGATAAGTGGAGATCATGAAAAAGCAAGGTGATAATATAGAGGGTGCAATACTCTAATAGGAATGTGATGTGAAGCCATAAGCATTGTGAAATGGTTGAAGCAGTATTGAACAGTATATGCAACGGAAGGAAATTCACACCCATTGTATGAGATCGGAGCCCAGCCAGTGATGCTGCAGTGCTTGCCTGCTATGCCCATTCAATCGTCGACAGGGAGATGTGGGAATCCAATTGATGTGCTGTGACTAGGCTGTCAGCAAGCTAGACTGTAGTGTCTTGATAGCTGCCAAAAAAAGACAAACAGAATCTTGTAGCAAGGATCTACAAGGTGACTAGAACTTGCTTTATTGATTTTTGGATCATAATGGTCGATGGAGAGATGTGGGAATGTTATCAGTATCCGCTGCAGCACAACCAGTGATTCACAGGTACTGGTACCGTGACCGTGACCATGTCATAGCGGCATCCGTTTCCATTGATTTGTCTGTAAGTAGTTGCAGGTGCATTTTCATCCATACCATGTAAGCTGTATTTAAGCCCAACCTTTGAGCATACAAGTACTGCCTTGCAGGAAACATGGAGTACATCAACTCTCTCAATATTGAAAATCTTCTCTCCAGTGACCCTGATGGTCTCTTCAAGCTTACAAAGGTATTTCTCCTTCCTTGTATAAATTTTTTACACTCCAACCCATTATCTACTAGGAGCCAGTATGTTGGCCGCCTCGGAGGTTGGAGAATTGTTGATGGTAGAAGGTCATAGGAATTAACATTCTCGCTCTTTCAAGACCATGTCTGGTCTTTGTGGGGGAGAGTGTAACGGGCCTGGACGGATGAACATACTTCCATCCGTCGAGTCAGAGTACTTATAGTGACGGATGTGATTCCGTCACGCTAGTCTTTTATCTTTGAAACCCCCGGGTACTAGCTTGATTAGCCTACCGTTTACCTCTATAGAACGGGTTTATTTGGACATCAGGCTTTCATGCCTTCAATGATATTCGACTCCAGCTCCCTGAGCCGTTACAAATCCCTAACTACTCGTATTGCTCTGTACCAGATATATCGGATTTACTTTACTAAAATACAACCAACTAATTGTATTGCTTCCTGCCAACTTTATACCGATACCTACACAATGTAACATCTCAGGTTCTAACACAGAATATCCCTATTCAACCCTAGTGACAATGAGAGGAAGTGACGGACTTCCAGTGGCTTTAGCCACTGGTATGATTGTAAAGGCAACATTGCAGCAAATCTCGGACTCGCTAGGCAAATTGAAATAGTAGTGTCGAAGGAGCTCTGAAATAATTACTTGCATCTCCGTGATACTGAGAGATTGTTAGTATGGCTAAATTTATGACTTCAAAACTCACGCAAATCGCCATCTACAAAGTTTGAGAAGGTTGATCAGAGTTCAACTCAGATATCAAGTGAGCAGTACAATGATGCTCACCCGATACAAACTCGCGACCCCCCCAAGAATGTAAGCCTATGAGCTAGATGAGCAGGGAACCATTGAGGAGGAGTCAGAAAACGCACAAGTTTGCATACGGTCCAATAGCATTGCTAGTAGGTACACTCCCGTCTAACCAACGAGACGGTTTGAAATCTAATGCATCCTTACCCCACACTGGAACTAACCTAGAGATGGTGGAGATTCAATGAACGGACTCGCATGATGAAGTAGGGTGTTCTACTTATTGTAGGCCGAAATGGTTACAGCAATATGCTGGCCCTTATCAACCGGAATTTCATGGATCTGTTCACCTGTAGTGGTGATGATTGGCTTGGAGAGCGGAATAACAGTGTCGCTAGTGACTTGACGCTCTGAAATAGGCAAACCAGCATATATTCGCAATACCTCCTAAAGTTCTGGTCAGTATACCATCGGAAGTGCTGCACAACCTAAGGTCGAACCTTCATAAAGGCATTCAAATGAAGGAGAGCATCTAGATCATTACAAGTTGGATCACCTCTAGTGAGTTTGGTATTAATCTCCTGTCGGAGCTGCTCCTGGTATTCGGGATTCTTTGCGAGCTCATATAGCGCCCAAGCAATTGTGTTCGCCTTCAAGTGGAATTAGGAAACGATTACTCTCTGCGCTGACATACATACTGTTGTTTCATGCCCAGCAATTACCACGGCTGAAATCACCTGTGAAAACTCTTCCTGTGTCATCTTGCCAGCAGACTGATTGGACATGGTGGCCTTGACTGAATACAAGGACTGAGTAAGCACATTTCGCATGAGAAGAAAAGGCTTCCATACCCATAACACTTAGGAGATCCTTTGGCTTTTCACCCATTCCTAGCGTCTCCTTTCTTGACTGATAAAGCTCATGAGACACACGATTAGAGACATTCTTGTTCTTCCGAATGAATCGAGCTGCTGAGGTGGGTAGTTGCATGGACGCTGAGAATATAAACCTTGGCACATATGGAATGAATGCATCCGCTAAGATCGCACGCTTAGACCGAACAGACGACAGAGTTCTGAAGGAAGGATAATTAACCTACAGCATTACCTGAAAAAAGTAGATTATTTCACTTACAGGAGATCAGCATAACTATTCACATAGTCCGGATGGTTGTGAACCGAGAATCCCATTACAGCTGGGCAGGAAAATTTGTATATACACCCCAAAAGGAAGGCAGTGAAGGGAGACTCACCTTCACCAATTGCATCGAGCGACGCAACATGCAATGAGTGAAAGACGTCCATGGGAGTGTCCGATGCATGTGATTCTTGAGCAGTCTCCCAGTTCTCAATAAGCTAAAAAAGCTGTTACACACCACCAAGTCCAAAAGCAGTTGTCACTTACACGATCTGCAACTTTCTTGAATATTGGAGGAAGAGTGTGGATATATGAAGCTGAAAACGCAGGATTCATGATGTTTCTCAGACGACGATGATCTGCTCCTGTAATCGGGTTTGTATGGTGAAAGGAGAATGTGTGAGGTGTATAACGCACCGTGAACATAGGATATTGTTTTCTCCCCAACCAGCTCTCGCACAACTCGTTGCTGCTGTTCTGATCTTGCAAAAGTGACATTGTCATTAAGTATATACTTCAGAGCTGTCGGGTCCGAGACCATAAGTCTGTCTTGCTACTCACGGCTATATCAGGAGCTAGAACTCAAAGACAGAATAAAACGTTACCAACACCAAAGCAACCCTTGACTTTATAAACCATGCCATATTGTTCTTGCCATTTAAATTCATGATCACCATAGTTCTCAGCAAGAATGAGCTCCTGCATATGTCCTTCATGAAAGGTGAGGAACCATCAAGGAATGAAAGCTTTATCTTGAAATGACACATACCATACAGCCAGGAGGAGGAGGGCGGCCCCGGTATCTTTCTCAAAATATCTGAGCGACGACGTCGCCAGAGCAAGAGTAAGAATGTGAGAGCAGTTGTAAAACCAATTGCAGCTGTAAAGAAAGGTCTTTCCATACTTTAGCGGCAGTCTGAGTGGCCTGTCGACTTTTATATCAATACCCTGAGCGTCTTTTCCACGATTCCAAGGTTGGCGCTGGTATTGTCGGGGTGCGTAACCTCAGGACCTGAATGTATCCCGATCTCAGTGGAGAATGACAGAGCAAATGTTATCCATTCAATTACCCGGTTTTGTCGGCCCCGTTCGACTTGCGGAGTTCCTGCTTTTTTTTTGGAGCACTTTGAACATACAGAATCCGGACTTTCGCCGGGAACGGCACTGGACTGGATTTTTTTCTCCGGAAGAGCTTACCCGTGACTTACCGCTGAAAAGAATTAGATTCTACTATTTCAAACGATACGTTTAACACAGCCTTTAATCCAGTAGTTGCTACTCCGTTCAATTCATTCATCCATAAGCACCACTAGAATTGACTTTCTAACATCACTTATTCGAGCTGGCTTAGGTTTCTGGAACAGCTGCAATGATGGTGCTATTTACCCGTTCCTAATTCATGCATTTCTTCTTTTTTTAAGGTCTGCGATTCACTCTTCAGACTTATCCATAACTCAATGCCTCATCATATCTGTGGGCCCTTTCCTTCAAGCTTCAATTTGCTCATCGCTATTTCCTCAGGACATCTCACTGTTTAATACTACCTTAATGTTAGAGCATCGCACGAGTGTTCCGGGTGGGGTATGGGTATTGAAGAGTACTTTTGATGTATGACCTTGACGCACAACGCCGAGGAAACTTCACAGTTGAAACGATGCAGTATCCCGATTATTGATTCCTTTCTCAGATACATTCAAAGACAAAGACATCAATACAAATGAATCTCTCATGAGGCATACCCCTTCGTTGTGCCTAAATATATGCCTTATCAGAGAGTCTATAGAGGGAGCCATATTTTTTCGAGCCTAAAATGCCCCCACTCCCAAATAGTGTTTCCATTATTAAGATTAAAGAGTATGATGTTTTCCAACGGAAATTAGGCGACTGAAGTATGCACTCCAAATCAGGCAAAATTTACTTGATTTATTTTTTGATTTTGGTCAAATCTGGCATATAAAAAGGGTTGGCCGCTTAGGAGTACAAAATCAATAGAGAACTGACGAAAAATTATCATATGGTGCTGAAGCCCTGCCATGTCACTGACGAACTGTAATTGGCAGACACTTTGGCATGAAAAGTATGTGTTATACCCCATCAGCAAAACCTGTATTTTTGCTGGAGAAAGGAGAAAATTGACAGTTTTTTTGACAGCTGTCAAGCTCCAGAGATCTCTGGAGACCTCCAGCGAAAATACAGGTTTTGCTGATGGGCCCACTTTGGCGGAGGGCCGCCCAACAATTGAATGGGTTATGTCATATTGAATAGTTATGCCTTTTGGTCATATCTACCCGCAAGCCAACCCGGTCTTTGAGACAATGTAAATTAGAAAGTGTGCCTTCATGGAGGTATGCCATATGAGAGATTCAACTTTAGTTTAATATTAATGCGATATTTTCGGACGTAGTTCTAAAACCCGGAAATACCGATCGCTGTATCGGTCACATTGTACACATCCACTAGCTACCTACACATTTTCAGATCACTACTGCAACGAACAGGACAGGAATTCGATACTAATCAGTTCAATTCTGGTTTAGCAATTATAGATTGCGCCCATGAATTTACACAGTTCTCTGCTTGATGATTTTATAACCTCAAGAACAAAAATTCTCGATATCCTCTCTCGACTCTTCTGCAATTGCTAAGCCATGTTCGTGAACAAAGGATCCACATAATCATAACTCCGACTCTACATGGTAGGAATGCCAAATAGTGTGCTTGATGTCGCACTAACTTATGAAACACTAGTGCTATTGTCAACACCGGTAAAACTCAATATTTTGAAGCCATCTGCGCGCGCCGCGATCGATTCCAAGACATCTGGGCAGGCACAAAATAGAGGAAAGAAATGAATGGGTAAGTTTATGATGTTCGGCTACATTAGCGACAAGCTAGTTGCCCTGCCCACTGTTCTGTGAATACACAGCCATTGTTTCCTGAGATTGCATAAAATCCCGAGTTTTTCTCTGGTGTGCTCCTCACTCATCATGAAGCAGTCCCTTGTTTTATATCTAGCCTTTGCATGTTCTCTCACCCACGTTGAGGGTGCACTATATACAAATCTCAACGCTCTTCCGAAAACAAGTTTTAACTACGTTGTTGTTGGAGGTATATAGTTCCACTTATTCCTTAATCCCTACTAACCCATGATGCATGTAAAGGAGGGACCGCTGGATGTGTAGTGGCAAGCAGGCTCTCTGAGGAAAGCAATGCGACGGTGCTACTTGTGGAAGCTGGTGGAACGTATGTTCGGCTCTCTGCATTTATGAGCAGGATAATGAAGTCTATCTCTAGTTATCAAAATGTGGAACAGCTGGAGGTTCCCTTTAACTCCCTTCGCTCTGCCGGGCCTGGTTCTCAGTGGGATTGGAATTATACTACAACCACGTATGCATTTTTTATAGCATTTTGACCGGTTTTGTTTACGTTTTTATTTGCTTGTGCCAGCGGCGCCAGTTATGCACGTGGATTTGTTCTTGGTGGATCAAGCTCTGTCAGTAAGTGCAATTGGTTTTATCATGCAAGTATTTCGCAAGACTTATCATCTCTCTGATTCTGCAAGATGGGATGTTTTATACTCGTGGCTCAGAAGATGACTGGGGAAGGTACGCTGCTGTCACTGGCGACAATGGGTGGACCTGGAACAACATACAACCTTATGTGAAGAAAGTGAGCGACCATGTTTGAATTCTACAATTTACCGCTAATGGTTCTGCATATACAGAACGAAGACTGGGTCGCCCCTGCAGATGGTCACAATACCACAGGACAATACGACCCTGCTGTTCACAGGTAAATTTATTATTGATTATTCTTTAATTGCATAGTGTTACTCTATGCTAACTCCAGTGTCTCAAAGCTCAAAGGGCCGGCTTGGAGTCAGTCTTCCCGGATTTCCAGAACATACAGATACCCTATTTTTCCAGACAGTCAATAGTGATCCTAGTGAATTTCCTTTTGTGCTGGACTACAACGCCGGGATTCCTCTGGGATATGGTCAGCAATTCTTTGTTTTCCTTACATTTATTGACACTGATATTGTCAGGCACAATCCAGTCAACTATAAAAAACGGGTCTCGCAGCAGTGCAGCCACAGCTTATCTTTCGGAAGATGTATTAAAGCGACACAACTTGTTTGTCCTTATCAACACTCAAGCTTCTCGTGTGATTTCATCAACTGGAGGGAGTCACATTGACTCTGTGGAAATTTTTCCTCAATCAAGTGTCGAAAATGGTGCGCAGGCACTGACATGTCATTATTTTTTTGGCTAACATCTGCATTTCCAGTAGCAACAAACATGCGCATCACCGCATCCAGTGAAGTAATTTTGAGTGCGGGGGTATTTGGGACTCCTCATATTCTCCAGAACTCTGGAATAGGAGATGCAGCTATGCTGTCGGCATTCAATATATCCATTGTACAGGACCTTCCATCGGTTGGACAGAACTTTACAGACCATCTCAATCTCATTTCTGCATGGGCCCTCAATGTAAGCCAACCATTCAGCTCGGCTACAAGTACTACCTTTGAGAGTTTTACTCTTAATTCAACGGCAATGTCGATTTTTTTGGACCAATGGCGCTCGTCGAAAACAGGGCCACTCACTATGAATGGCCTTTCAAATGACATTGGATTCCGACGCTTTAATGAAAGTGATCCTGAAGTTCAGAAAGGTTTAGCTGCCTATGGGGATCCAGCATCTGGAAATCAGTCACCTCACTTTATGCATGTGCCGGTTGTAAGCTCCTTGACTTGCACTCTGAGCTTGTGTTAACAGTTTGTTTGCCAGAATGGTTTTGCGTTTGGAACTGCCCCAACCAACAATAGTTATTTCAGTTTCGTGGCAACAGTTGTTCAGACCCAGTCTCGTGAGTACATTTTTGAATTTTGCCCTGTGTGCAGCTGGATGCTGATCTCAAATAGGTGGTTCTGTGACACTTAACAGTACCAATCCTCTTGGTGCTCCTGTGATTGACACAGCTTTACTTACCAACCCATACGACCTGTTTGCAATGCGTCAGGCATTCAAAGCTGTTTTTGATCTTTTGGCCACCTCCCCTTGGGTAGAATACCTCGTAGACTCAGCGCCAGCATTAGGTCTACAGGCTGTCATTGATTCCAACTTTAGCACCACTGTTATTGATGATTATATTACCAGTTCTGCAGGGTCAGGTGCACATGCTGTAGGTACGGCTGCAATGTCACCAGTGGGTGCGACCTGGGGTGTTGTAGATCCTGATTTGAAAGTGAAGGGATTGACCGGACTGAGGATAGCTGATGCATCCGTTTTGGTGAGTGACTGTTTCTGATTGTTAATAACATTGGAACTGAGTGTACATCTTTTGTCCACCAGCCATACGTGACATCGAATAATGTCCAGTTCGCTGTGTACATTGTGGGCGAACGAGCATCTGAACTCATCAAAGCTGGGATTTGAGTTTGATGTACCTTCAGGCCTTGCGAGATTGTTGATTATAATAGAACCCAATACCTTTTAATTCACAGTAGACCGCTTTCATTTTTATGCTGTTTTGAATCTCATTACAGTCAACTACCTCGTATTAAAGCTGGTGGCCGCTGCCACATCATTTGGGTCCAAGAAGGGGCTAGGCATAATGAGATTTTTAGGCTGGTAAGCTGTATGAGTTTTTGCTTCTCATATAGTTGACTGTAGTTTCTGTTGTAGATTACACTTTGACTTGTTTACAAAAGAATGTATGCAACTCCGGATCTACCATCGGAGCTTCATACGTTCCACATATACTTTGCTTAGTGTTTACTCATCCCATTAGTAATACATGGAACTCATAGGAAAGTAGTAGAAGTATCTAGAATACCCATTGTACAGTATATAAGGCCTACTTTCTGAGGCCAAATAGTAATAAGTCACCTGCAGTTCCCATAACCAATCAGAGCCTCACAGCTCCGAGTCACCGCTGCGCCGCATTTCTACGACAGTTTCCACAAGGGGGTGAAAGAAAGTTTAAAAATGACCGGACGTCGATTTTCTTGTTCTTGAGCTTGGTCGGCAGACTAACTAACTACGTAAGCATTCTCACGCCCATATATAGTATATCGAGATAAGATTTCATTGTGGATGCTCTTTACATACACTGTGCCCTCAGTTTAAGCTGTGTTCTTAAATATATTGACATCTATAAGCTATATTACATCCCTATCACCCATGTAAAAGCTCAACTATTACACCCTAACAACGCAAAACAAGACAAAGGTCCTTGTCTCGTGTAATTTTCTAACTATTATGCTGTAGCAACAAAACAAAGCACCATTGGCTTGTTATTAGGGCGTAATAGTTGAACTTATACGCGAGTAAAAGTCCTTCACTTTCGAAGGTAAATGAAGCACTTTCCACATTCATTTTTCGGGGGAAATCTTAGCTCTTTTTCATATGAAAAATCATACAAAATATTATGTTATTTACAAAAGATTTTTCAGTAATATTATGGCTGTATTATAATGGATCCCGTGGAGTGATTGTTATGCTTACAGCGTTTTCCGTAATTATGTGGAAAACAAATTTTTTGAAAACTTGTGAGGTTGTGTTTGGCTAAGGCTTTGCCAACCCTAGCGCGTGCTCTCACCCACCATTCTTGTTGCCTCGCAGACTTTCGAAGCTGCTGAACATGAGAACAATTCACAAAACTGTATCAGAGATATTGGTGTCAATCATTGAGCATTATAGCAAATTTTAGTGGTCATTCCAGCACCTCAGGCTCCAACCACAATGCAACTAATTCAACAACAAAATGAAGATCTGAAGTTTCTCGAAGCATCTCAGTGGGCATGGAAATCAAGGGAAAGAAGGAAGGAATTGGAAAGGAGACATATGTGACTGAATAAAGGTATGTTGCTTGAGCCCTTGGTTTTCCACCAGAAAGGTACTCAATGATACTAACCTGTCCCAAGATTTCTGTCACCTACCCTTCGAGCTCCTTCATCTGAAATCCTTCCTTTTGTGCTGTTAAGGACAGCTTTAGGATGTGCTTCTGGCAGATTCAACCATGATTTAGCACCATGGGCTTGTTTGGGCTTTGTACACAGTATATCATCTAGTATACAGATAAACACACCCTAAGTATCACCCCAATAATTCTATACAATCTGCAAAAAAAAATGGGGCTTTCGAGATGAGTTTTTGAGATGAGTTGTCTTTTGTTCTATAGCCTTAGCCAAACATGACCTCACAAGTTTTCAAGAAATTCGTTTTCCACATAATTACGGAAAGCGCTGTAATCTCATATCTTTTTAGCATAGGTTTACCATTTTTGCCAAAAACTTATGGAAATTTGAATGCAGTGTAATACTTCCACTCATCATATGTCCTACTTTGACCAGTCAGAGCAGGTACATGGGAGTCTGGAGGCATATAAAGACTGTAGAGTATACAAGGGAGGATAAATACTTAGACTTCAAGGGGTAATTTGGGTTGAACTTGTTTATGGAGCTTCAAGACTCCCAAAAGTGGTCAAAAAAGTTTTTTGGCCAGAGAGCTGGACTATCTAACCTACAACCGGTTGGGCGCTAATATATTTGAACCTCCCTCATTTTTCATCAAATTATGTCTACCATCTGGTGAAAAGAAGAATAAGTATGTACTTCATTGATCCGGCATGGCTGGAAATTCACGTGGGATGGCAGTGTTCTCCTAACTTAAGGAAGGATTTTGAAATTATCTTTCAGTAAAGTTCATGGAATCTCCAAGTGACTCAACCCACCAAGAAAGAAACTGTGGTCAGCAGTCCACTCTGCAGCATCTAAGTACTAAATTGGGTCTGATTGATGCTCTACTCAGAACTGCTTAGTATCTTTTATATCCATAAGGCTTATTTCAAAGGATGTGATATCTGAAGCATCCGTATTCATTATTATCTAGATAATTGGGAGTCGGGAGCAGTGGTGTTAACGTTTCTTAGTTTGACTTGGGACTATGATATTGAAGTTTTGTATATGACATTTAATATGTAGTGAGATTGAAATTACGTTATACAATCATGCAAATCAATTCCTGGTCAATTTTAAGTAAGTGCAGTTACAAGTTAGTAAGAAATTAGGACACTTTTTCACTTTTTTTTCCATCAGATCCTTCCTGATACCTCTTCTAGGATTGTCTGCTATCTCTCAGGTAAATGACTGCTGAAATCTCTAATGCAACAAAAATATCACTGTATTCAATGATGTAGGGCTTCGCACAAGATATCATAGAGTCACATGATAGCTTGACTACTCATGCAGCGTAGCTTTCCTACGGTCCCGTTGAGTGGATAGCTAGTAGGAGGAAGAATCTGCTGACTCTTCTGAAACAATACAGTACTATCTGCATAGCTTCACAAATCATTTTCAGTAGATACCATACCTTCACCAAGCTTCACTGGAAGGTAAGCTTAAAATTTTAAGCGGAAACACCGGTGCCCTTAGCTGCTCTGAGAGTGTCATTAATCCAACATTGAAATAAATTTTATATTTAGCACCCTAGAGTAACTTGTTGTATACACCTATCAAAATTCCACCCGCAACAGTTCTGACTAGTTGCATCTTTTCCAGATTGGAAAGGTTTAAGTACTGTGGGCTTCAATAGCTGCAAGAAGCTGCTCTGCTTGAGTAGATCGGGGTGTAATCTTGCAAGGGAACGGAAGAGGGTGTCTGTCATGATATCCAAAAAGGTCAGAACATTGAAAATACATCACAAATCTTTGCTACATACACAACAAGACCTAATGTGTGTTTTCCAGATGGTTCTGTGAGTGTTCCGTCCTTTGAAACCGCCTTCGAAATGTTAAAGCATGACAGAATTGACACCATCATGATCCATAGAAACTCTCGGGCAACATCTGGGGTTCAAACGGAGGGTTAGTATATCTTGCGTTTACCATGCATGTGTTGGATTAAAATTACTCACTCTGGCCTGCACAAATACGCCTTCCATATCCGAAGGCAGCATCTGGATCTGGAATGTCTAAGTTACGAATCCCATTGTCATTTAAAAACCTCTCTGGATAAAAGATGTCTGTGTTGGGGCCAAAAACTTGTTCTTCACGCAAAAGTGCCCACGAGTTGCTGAAAATAATGGCGTTCTTCGGAATGAAATATTTGCCATATACGTCCTCCTCCATAGCACAATGTGGCATTCCAAGAGGCAGTACTGGGAAGAAGCGGAGAACTTCATTGACAAGTGCATCAATGTATGGTAAAGCTCCAAAATCGGATTCAAAATCAGGAAGACGTTTGGCTTCTGTTCGTTGCTCAATGGCTGTCTGAGCTTTTGCCTGAATGTCGGGGTATTTAACCATGGCAAAAATGAACCACTGCATTGCTGTCAGTGTCTACGCCATGGTAGTGCATATCAGCCTGAATATTTTAGAGATGTTTGCTCAACAAAGCGCACCGTATCAGCACCAGCTGCATGAACAAGGAAATTAGGGAGGGAAGTACAGGTCTAAGAAATATATTTGACTTACCCGCATATACGCCAGCCAGGACATTCTTCAAAATCTGTAGGTTATATAGGTGGTCTGGATCTTCGATTGTTCCTTCTAAAGAGTCCAATACTCTTGAAGCTATAGACGAAGTTGTAGAAGCATCCGTCTATGATTTGCGTTATTTTGGCCGCATTGAGCAATCAATCATTTAAAAATTACCTGCACCAAGGACAAAGGAACTTCCAGCATATTGATTGCACTCCGTTTGAGCTCATTGGCGGTGGAATAGAATGATGTACCCGGAAGCCATTTAGGCAGATAGCGGAGGAAAGGGAATGCATTCACTGCATGAGGTCAAATCGGTTAGAATCTTCATTTAGACAAGATAAGGACATACCTAATGTTTTAATTCCGAAAGCAATATCAAGGGTATTGAAGAAGCGGACCAAAATGGCAACTATAGGATCGTTCACAGGCTTGACAGAAATACCGAAAGTAGTCCGAAGAATTGTGGACCCAACAGTACTGGGTTCAATCAGCGGATGACTGGGAAAGAAACACCAGACACATACTAGCGTAGATGGTTCAAATAGTTTTCCGGAGACTCAAGTAGGTTCCTGAGCAGTTTTCTAGCCGAAGCTATTTCCCCGGGCCGATGGAGCAGAGTTTGTGAATCGAACTCGCGATGATAAATTTTCCGGTGATCTGATAGTTTTCAGCATAGATGTTGAGCATTCCAAGGATGAGCTAACCTCTCCACACGCGATCTGTGCTATAGCTCAAGAAAAGCCAGTCGATTGAATGGCCCACTCTGAAAAATCATGCTGAAGTTGAGTAACCTTGCCAAAAAGATTGTAGTAATTGGACTCACAGATCTAGGATTGGAATTCTTGGTCTATATCATCAAACATCATTCACGGTGCATGAAAAGAGCATAAATCAAGTTTTACCGTGCAGAGTAGTTCAACCCACGCTTGACAAAAAGGTCATCGGCTGCCTTAGATGTATTAAGGATAATAAACTGTCTGCGGAATAGAGAAATAGAAACAACGTCAGAATCTGGAGAATATGCACAACGGTCAGTCATATGCGAGGAGTTTTCAATCCACAGTACATACCATACTTCTTGGTCCACTCGAAAAGCTCAACCCAAGGTTTTTCTATCGACAGGAACTTCAAAATAGTGCCAATGTAGGATATTCCAGGAGGTCCTGGTGGTAGCAAAACTGGTGAGCTTTGGGTAACCCTCCAAATAATGATACCAGAAAAGATTGCAACAGCGGAAAATAGAAGCTGTATCATCCTTGAGAGGGATAAGTAGGAGCCACACGTCACTTTCCTGGGCCTTCCTTTCAGCTTATCACCTATCAATATGACAAAGCCGACAAGCAGAGAACTGTATAAACTCTCGGGCGCTATCCATGATTGCTAGACCAGACTTGGACTGATTAGTATCAGACTCCTGTCCTGCTCATTGCCATACCGTGAGCGATATTTCCGGGATGTAGTCTTGAAACCCGAATATATCGCATTCACGCTATATCTTTCACGACGTTCGAGGATCGCATTGGGATCGCACGAGCTCCCTGGGGCTATCAAATTTTGAATAGTTATACCCGTACTCTTTAATACCCGTGGGAGAAACGGGTACCCACAGGCATTACATAGAGTCACACTTAACCCGCGAGACAGAGTAACTATTGATGTCTTTGCATGTATCTGAGAAAATAAACAATAATCGGGCTATTAGATCGTTTCAAATGTAAAGTTTCCTCAGCGTTATGCATCACGGTCGAACTTCAAAAAAAAAAAAACATGACAAGTTTGGTTACTATACAAGGATTCTCAAAGTTTCGTCCTGTTATGTGTTAGAATCATTGATTTGGCCTGGAATTTGGCCTAGTCAAAGGGTAAGGATTACGGTTTCGCAAACTGAAATGATTGTGATACTACTGTTGGCTGTTGGTGCCAGGTGGCATGTGCTTTTATTCTTTTCCCAATTTCACAATTTCAGATAAGAGCTCTTAGAGCTCTTCCAGTGTTTATTTTAAACTCCACGCTAGCACACTGCACCCACAGTCCTCTATCCCTCATTTCCTTGAACCTCGTCTGAAATGTCTCAGGGCGTGGTATTGGTGACTGGTGCCTCACGGGGCATTGGACAAGCAATTGCATTACGACTCGCCGACGATGGATTCGACGTTGCTGTGAGCGACCTTCCATCAACCAAGACGGCACTCGAAAACGTTGCGGCCGATATCAGGATTAAAGGACGCAATACCAAAGCGCTATATGTTGACATCAGCGTTGAAAGCGAAGTTATTGCGATGATTGATGCCGTGGTCGAGCATTTTGGGGAGCTAAATGTAGTGAGTTCTTCAAAGTCTTCCGCCCATTCCGTCCCCCTAACGCACGATAATTACTGTCAAAAGTTGATTGCAAATGCAGGCATCGCCGTTTTCAAGCCTCTGATAGAGCGTAAGCTCCTTTGGAATGTTTATATATATATTTCACATTTGTTGACTTCATTCTCAAGATACTGCGGAAGATTGGACACGGACCTTCTCGGTCAATGCCACCGGCACATTTTTCTGCTTTAAATATGCTGCCAAAGTAATGATATCACAGGGCAAAGGCGGTCGGCTTGTTGGAACCTCATCCGACTCAGGCAGACACGGTATGTCATGATGTGCTGGGAATACATTAGACACTGACCTTGGGCTTTATTGTTAGGTTGGCCAGGTTTGGGAGCTTACAGCGCATCAAAGGCGGCGAACAGAGGCATGATGCATGTCTTTGGTAAGAGTTTTCTGACTTCTTCAGGTCAAGTCTGCTCAAGCTTTTGAAGCAAGTGAACTTGGACAACACAATATTACGGTGAATGTCATCTGCCCAGGTACAGCTTTCGCTTCTTCAATGCACTTTGTTCTCATGTTCACTGTGGCTACAGGAGCGGTAAACACTGATATGGGTATGTTACATGGCCGTATTAATTATTCAATTTATCATCTCCTCATCCTAGCTGCTGCTATTGCTCAAGCCGGGGGACAGACTGTAGATGATCTGTTTACTCAAGTGAGTGGATTCACATTCTTTTGCTCTACTGGAAATTCACTCGTAATACAAGCTGGTAAAAGTAACTCCCCTTGGACGTGTAGCAGAAACGAGCGACATTGCCGGTGTGGCCTCCTTCCTGTCCTCCAAAGACGCTGGATTCATTACAGGTCAGTCTACTTATCGATCACCAGAGTATGCGCTCCTAATACCCCGCTTTCAGGCCAAAGTGTAGGTCTTTTTTCCACTTTGTGCGATTCATCTTTGTAATACTGAACATGAGAGCAGTATTCCGTCAATGGGGGGTTGATGTTGGAATAAATAGAAGCCGTAGCTACCATGTGTAACGCTCATGTATTTGCTTGGTCAGAAAATTACCGAGAGGGGGGACCCAGGATAATTCACATTTTATCAACAAATTGAACATCCCCATCATTGGAGAAATGAGTCTTATCTTCGAATTGGATTACATGCTGTCATAGAAAAAGTTCTTGCGCATTTTTCTCCTCATGCCAGTCACCAGCGCCTGTTTTCCGCGTTACAACGGCATTTAAATAAGTATTAGTGTGGTGTTTATTGAATGAAAACGTGTTGGACTATTTAGTATAACTTGAACCATTAATTTAAGTTATAGCGTCATTGCGAACTCACACTGGTTCATCTAATTTTCACTCCGGCGGCCGATTGTTATCCCAAGTTCTCCCTCAGCCATCTGCCAAAATTCATACTGTACCACGTACACCATCGAGCCGTGACATTAACGACAAGATCCTAAAACAGTGTAACATACTAAGTACCCGGGCCACTTTAGATGGGTGACCAGAACCCTCAAAATGGATGGATGTAAGTGTAAGAACACGGTCAAGAATTAGAACGCTCCAGGCTTAAGGGGTTTACAACACAATGGGGATGTTTTTTGAATTTCTTTTAGAATTCTTTTCCGGAATTGTCATCTTTTCCGCGAAATTCATCTGGTCACGCAACCGGGACTCCTTGACGCATAAGAACTACGCCCGTATGTAAAGATTCAGGATACAGGAAGCGAGCTGCCCATCAGAAGATCCATGAAAGAGATTTGGATGGATATGAACAAGAAACTGATGAAAGACCCGGATCAAAGAAAAACCGTGAACCTATGCAGCTTAATGACGCCGCGACGCGAGGAACGAGAAGCTTGATCGAGTCAGTTACAGTACCTTTCTTTCAGGACTTTATCGATGTTTGATGTGGTGGATTAAATGTATGAATATCTATCCCCAAATTTTGAAATAGTAAATGTCGTCTCGGGTTAAAAAAGAAACGAGAGGTTAAGCAGTAATCAGACTTCAGCATGTTTCAGCGCCCACTTGCCTCCTTTTACTCTAGTGTCTTGGAGAAATGTTTGGAATCAAGTAGATAAGGCTGCGATAAAAACAGCAGTAATAAATTGCTGTTGGCCAATATTTACTATTTCATTCCATACGGTGTTAAGTTATTGGGCTTGTTTCGCATACTTTCAACTTGATGTCCATACCTGTCTGTCTAAAAATTTCAGTTAGTGGGTCAGTAATGGCATCAATAAGGGTCGTAGCCCGTCCCCCAATCAAGATGCTCCAAATACGAGACGGCCATGGCGTATTTGACCGTTACGCCACTATTACGGTAATTATGGTCGCTCCGTACCATCCAAACGTTTAGGAACAAAAGGTTACAATTTCGGCATAATGCGACATCCACATTTCAGTGTAGTAATATAAATCCCTCTCAGATTACCTCGATCTGATATCCACTCACTAACTATGCCAGCTGTTATTCTACAGACAAACCTCCCTGCTACCTTTTTGATGCCCGACCTAGAGGCATCGATTTCGATCTTTCCAGAACGCGACGCCAACCCACACCACGAAGAAGCCCGCCGTGAATCTCGCCTATGGATTAACCAGTTCAATAAGACAGTTTACGGTCCTAAAATGCGCACTTTCATGGATAACTGCAACTTCGAGTTGATTAATACTTTCTGCTACCCATATGCCAATAAGTATGGGCTACGGGCGACTATGGACCTGGTATGTTATGTCTACAAACAATATCACGTCGCATGTTCACTCTTGTAAACAATTAGCACAATATTCTTTGGCTTTATGACGAATTTACGGATACAGAGAGTGGAAAAGGTGCCTACAAATCTGCGACTGTAGTTTACCGTGCCCTTCACGATCCTAAATTCGATGATGGCTCCTGGCTCTGTCTGATGATGAAAGAGTAAGCCTTCTACTTAAATTTTTTCCACTAGCGTCTCTAATAGATTTCCAGCTTTAAAACGAATCATATTGACCTTGCCGGGCCAGACACTGCACGTCGCTTCATTGACCACTTCTGCTCATATGTCGAGCTTGTGGGCAAGGAAGCCGAATTGCGTGAGGAACGCAAGGTTTTGGACATCCAAGGCTACATTGCTCTTCGCCGTGAGACAAGCGCAGTCCGAACATGTTTTGATCTAGTTGAGTACTGCCTCGGCATCAACCTGCCTCAAGACATCCATGACGACCCAGTCTTTATCGGAGGCTACAACGCCGCCATGGACCTCATCTACTGGGCCAACGTGAATTTTTTTGAGCATATCTATTTTGGATGTTTATTGAAGTCAATGTTAACAGGATCTGTATTCCTACAACATGGAACAGGCCAAAGGACACAGTGGGGCAAATGTTGTCACCGTGATCATGGAAAAAAAGCACTTGGGCTCCAGGCTGCTGTGGATTTCCTTGGTGGATATTTCGAGTTGCTCCTTTACCAATGGCAAACCGCAAGAGACACCCTTGCTCTCCGATCGAGCGAAAAATACGCCAATGCTGTTCGTGTCCTGGATGCGTATGGAGACTGGGTCCGGGGAAATATTGTGTGAATATGCATTTTGCTGCTCTGATTTCATAATGGGCTAACTATGCACAGATGGAGCTTCACTACGGAGCGCTACTTTGGGACTCAGAACTCCGAGATACGCAAGACACGTCGCGTTGTTCTCAGGCGTCCTTTTGAACAGTCTGTCCATTTGACAGAATAGAGCTCTCGACCGGTCAAACATTCGATAGTCATTCGAGACGAGACCGACAAAGACCGTGTACTATGCCAATTTCTTTTCTGCGTTTTAAATTTATTTCAATCTTGAACACATGCAGCAAATATGTACTCATCACTGTTTTCCAGCGGGAATTCTATATATTTTTGCCACAAATCGCTCCAGAGTGCTAAATACCATAAGTATACTCATACTGAACTTTGGATAGACATGTCAAGTAAAATACTTACTAAAAGAGGATGTGTGAAGGTATGCAGAGAAGATTCGTTTAAAAAGAGCCAGTAGATTTCTCTTCCATGTGAGGAGCTGCCTTTACAAGCTGCATATAAGAGGTACCTGTACCACGGCAGCCTACGCAACCAACACTCCGTATTCAAAAAATCTAGTAACTTTCGACCTAGTGACAGTAGTGACTTTAAATTGTAGATATGCCCCGAAATGACTCGTATTATGTATAGCTACACGCTCCGAGCATTTCCCATGTTAAAAATGTTTCATTCAATCAGATTTAAAAATTCAGAAAGTTAGTCTGAACAATCAACATTACAGCTACATTTGGCACAGTATCCACCGGATTTGAACGTCCATTTCATAAGTACCCTCGTAATCCTATTTTCTTCTCAATAGAGTATGCCGGGAAGCAAACAGAATTTAACTCCAATACTAATTTTAGGCATTACTTATACAATACTTACTCACTTACTTAAACTAATCTCTACACTACAATTATGTTGGGTCAGGTCTAATAGCGGGAGTGCCGTAATGATCAGAGGTTTCGGATTAATGACTTGAGAGGTGTCAGATATTACCGACCTCCATAGCCGTCGGTGAGTTCGTGAGAATGCGAGTGATAATGAAAAGATTCCTCAGCATTAAGCTCAGCCTCACGACATATCACCTAGTCGAGCTCAAAACCTAAAAGATATTCAGCAGTATCCCCGGACATATACTTAGCTCCGACGTCACATAACATAGCTTTATGATAGCTCATGTATGCGAAACTTTGCCATTGATAATCAGAATCTTAATTCGACGGGATGATATCCTACATTAGTACATAGTTCTATCCATAATTCGTTCGGCGATTCCGACCATAGTGAACGTTGAGCCCTTTTGCATTATTCAACCATCACCTCAGTCGACGGCTACGGAGATCGGTCAAAGCTGATACATCTTGTAATGAATACTAATATTGAGATTGATGTGATAGAATAGGCTCAATCTAGCTTCCAATAGTTCAGAATCTTGAGAACTCCCGCAAACCATGGGTTCCTGAACAGGGCCTGAAATAGTTGCGACCAATCGGCGGTGTCAGAGTATTGAATGAATGACTTTTCCATTCTACACTGATATCGGGATATTCCCTGCTACTCTGGTCCTGACGGCACCAGGCCCCCAACGTTATCATCATTGGACATATCAATTCTACTTGCACCGCGGATAACGGAATAGAGTGAGATGGATTCGACGGCCAATGTTATCTACCAAAATATCATCTATTCCGACATGCTGCAATGGCTGGTATACAGCATTATGAATGAGCCAGTCGGCTAAGCAGCTTTTCCCCTTTCCGCAGTATATGGTCCTTGTTCCTGATAGATTTGTGAGGTGGCGACCTTAAGGCCATAAGTACATCTCAATGAGTGTGAGCAAAGTAACTTGTTTCGCTAACTTGTTCAATTCAATCAAGTTAACTTGTTTTTTCCCGCGCTTGCAGCCGAGACTCGGCAAAATGTAACTAACTTGTATTTTACTAGCGACCAAATATAAATGAGTTTTGATATATTTTGATTGTTATTATTGCTCTAGACCATCTCGTAAACGGCCACGGCTGCCAAGAACACACTCATAAGTGTCTCCAAAAATTCTGAAACAGTACGGTCCCTCCTGTAACGATCCTATATACAGTATTAGGGCTGCTCGCCGTAACCGTACATACGGGTCCAACGGTTATGGGCTTACGGTACTGTATAACGTACCATTGGAGGTCTTGGATGTACCGGTGAACAGTTTACGGGTCCATGGATTTTGCTCTATGAGTAAATTTATAGTACCTTTTCAGAAGTTATGACTGAAATAATGTATCTAAATCATCATCATGATATTTGATTTTCTTCATCATCTCCTAGACAGTGTTTTAAGGGTTTACGGTACAGTATACGATCCTACCCATAACTCTACCATCTTGCACAAAAACCTATACAGTTTACGGCCGTCAATTATATGGCTGTTACCGTATACAGCTACGGCGAGCAGCCTTATACAGTATACAGGTATACAGTTATATCATGTTCTTAATGCCCAAATGGTCAAGTTTTAAATAAAATAACTTGCCTTAGTGTATTGCCAGCTAATGAGATGCACATACATCTATTGAGAGTAGTGTGGCCTAGATATTATCATTATATGCTCATTTTGTACTTGCAAAATGATGCTGTAACCCCTCAAAATGTATAAAAGAAGCCCTTATTTGCATGATAATCTGGAGATTGCTATGTGAGGTGTGTACATCATTGCTGGAAAAAAAACTCAGTTTTAAACTGATATACTGTGAGACCCATATTCATGACTGTAACAGGCAAAACAGGATGACAAATTACGGTCCCGAAAAACCTCAGATGGGATGGATACTGTCCCTTATTTACCATCCCGTCTAGGCTTACGGCAGCTGCCCTATCACTCTACTGAGGCTTGTTAATAAGTATGAACTGAATCCCTTTACATTTTTAGCTGGCTAAGCCTGCTACCACCCAAATTGAACTCAGCTCATGCCTCTCATGTCACCTGGTGACAGCTGAACTAATGAACTGAAGTATTCAAATCACTACACATCCCATCTGCTGCACTTCAAACCATAATCATTAGCAAAACCTGGATAATGGTCATAGCAGACCATACATAGCAAACCATAGCAGGCCTGCTAAGAGGTTCTATGGGATCACTGACTCGTATCGCTGTTTGACAGCCATCTGACAGCTGCTCAACACATGTCATTCTCTCCCCCCAACAGTATATAAGAAATGCGGAATCATCTGCATTGGAACTTCAACTCCGTCTCAATCCTCAGTCACCTAGTAAGCTCATTGGATAGTATTCACAGTATGTCTCATTAAATTCTTCAGTTCGGAAGTCTTTATTTACTGTGTGCACAGAAGGGTTACCACTTACAAAGTAGTATGGTCTCGTTATATGACTTATAGCTACATAGTTTCAATACATTATCATTGTCCTAGTACTACTATGAACATGAAGACATACAGTAAATGATTTTATCTCGCCGTGGTTCGATTTTATGATTCTCCGAGCAATTCAAACAATTCAAACAATTAATATATTTAGTATTGAATGGAATGACAACTGACATCAAGTCTCAACATTCCACTGAATCCATAGCGATCCATAGCAGTCCATAGCAATCCATAGCTCTGGATAGATGGGGACCTTGCTATGGGTGCTATGGGTGCTATGAGTGCTAGACAGCGCTATCCAGCGCTGTCCAGTACACCCAGATTTTGCTGATGTCATGGTACAATAGTCACGGGCGGTTGTACTGTACAGTGGCAATGCTTCGGAATGGAACAGGGGTTGGTAAAATATGCGATTTTTTCAGATGTACCATATGTATGCTGGCATTGAGGTTTCATTACCTACGTAACTCTAGGAAATGGACATGGTATGCGACTACCATACAATTTTTAATATCACATTGTTCAATCATTATAGTTATTATTCAAAGTTTGTCACTGGCAACTCGGATACCCATGTATTTACCAGCCAATATGTATTATCTCAAATAAACTCATTTACAACTGATTTTCGCACACTATAATCTCATAGAAGATTCTAATAAGCACAATGCAGAGGTATAATGTGTAATACCATGTTGTAGTGCTTCAAACTTGCGAAATATAAGCAAACTTGCCATTAACTTGCACCATCAAAATTTTCAAACTCCGCTAACTTGCGTAACTTGGCCGAGATTTGCCGAAATAAAAACGTAAATATATCATTATAAATACACATTATCGGTGCTCAGGAGACATATTTGGCCTCTGAGTGGCCTTATAGGACATTATATAGATGTTATACATTGTTTTCAAGAGTGATATATAGTGTATGTGTGCCCAAAGTCATTAATGTTATTTGGGAATCTATGACAACATTGAGCTGATTGATAGGTTCCTAAAGCTATAATGGACTTATAGCATGAGTACGGATACTTATTCACTTTGAATGGAGGCAATAGTGTCCAGAAATGCACCAATAATGGGCATATACTGTACTAATATGGCTACAATGATGGCAAACTGCATGGTAGTGTGACTACAAGGGTTATACAATGTGATTGGTGATACTTACAGATTTATTTAACTGATATTGAGCCTCGGAAGTGTATTTATATCATACAAGTTACGCAAGTTAGAACAAGTTAGAGCAAGTTAAGCAAGTTAACTTGGTCGACCAAGTTAACTTAAGTTAACTTGCTAACTTTAAGTTAACTTTCAATTCAAAAGTTAGCACAAGTTAGCGGAGTTTGAAATGTCAAGTTAGTTTGGTAGGGCCCCATCTCAATATGTATTATATATTGTGTAAAATATGGCGCCGCACCGTATGTCTTTCACCTACTTGAATTTCGCAGTACTTAATTTACTCCATGCTAACTCAATCCTGAGCGAAAATGATTTCCAGTCTATCAATGATTTTGTTTTGCATCCTATAGCTTGCTTTGTAGATAATTCCCATCTGAGATTTGAACAAAGTGTTACAGTTACATTCTATAATGAGGAAAATAGAGAACAGATCCAAGTCCTATTTCTGAGCTGGTTGAGCCAACTGAAGGAACTGACCAACAAGATCAATCACGGCTTCCTCATAGGTTCTGAACTTCATGCCCAGCACCCTCTCATCTTCCGAAGAGTCAATGAGAGTCCTGAGCTTGGGTACGCTCCCACCCAGAGGGAATGTCCCAGACTCCAAGGCTCCTGGGAACCTTTGTTTTACAATGTCCACTGAGTCGTCCCAGGAAAATGCATCTGGGTTGGAGGCAGTGCCATACACATTGATAATGTTACGTGCAGTGCCCGGCAAGATATCCATTCTGAGAGCACGAATGTGCGAGAGTGCCGCATCATCAATATGAGTAAAGACCGACTGAATGGGAGGAAAAGGAATATTAAGGAGCGGAGCCAGGGCTACCATGTTGGCACCGGTCCTAAGCTCCTTGGAGTCACTCGCTAGCTCATTGCGACCAATAGTAGTACCCGGGAGGATGTTGGCAACTGAATAGTGGGGCTTGTTGCTTTCGACGTACTCGAGAACAGCACGAGCTGCAAGAACTTTAGAGATTATATATGCCGTCGGTCCAACAGCTTCTTCGGGTGTAGGGCTGATAAGATCTTTGGCAACAGGAGTTTTCCCTTGATAAGATACAGTTCAGGCAAAGGCTGGAGAAGAACTGAGAAGCAAAATACGTACAGTCATAGACGAAGTCAGAGTTTCCTTGAAGTCCGACACCGGTGAATAGCGTGGTAATAGATGAGGTGATTACGACGCGCTTTACAGATTTTGCCTTGGAGGCAGCTGTAAGGATGTTGTTTGTGATCTTCAGTGTTGGTTTGACAAACTCGGCGACATTTACTGAAGCATATGCTGACGCAAATTTTGGACTAGCGATGTGAATGATGTAGGATACGCCGTCGACATGCGCATCAAAGGCGTTATCAGCGCCAAGGTCCGTAACAAGCGCAAATTCGACTTGAGAGGCGTAGGGCTTGATGGACGTTTTCTCCTTAATCTCTTCGATTTGAGCTTCTTTGCGAACCACAGCCCTAGCCCTGTATCCATTTTGCAAAGCCTCCGCAAGCACACGGAATCCAATATGACCCGATACGCCAGTAATCTAGTGGTGAAAAATCAACATCCCAGTTCCCTTTCTAAAGTCAATACTCACCAGAATCAGTTCGCTCATATTTCTACACGCGATGTGAACTTTGTGGAAGCGGGGAATGATGTTTGAAGATGAAAGTGGGGAATCTTCCTAAATACCCCCAGATGGCAAAGATTTGAGTAAGCACGTTGGAGTCAGAAACTAATGCATCGTAGAAAGCACCGTGCTGATTGACCGGCTTGACCGGCTTTCCAGGTTGCCCACAAGTACGTACTCGAATTTTTACATATAAAGTATATAGAATACAGATATTTTGTACTATATAGTGAGATAAATTACGGCTTGGCAACTCAACGGAAAACGCCACTAAACTTTCCCGAGCGCAAAAGTTGATCAATTGCAAGTGAAAAACGGAATAGATTACAGCTGAAAAATGAATCTTATCTCTCAATTTTTTGTCTGCGCGAAAGATCTCCTTTTCGGAAGAGATTCTCAGCGAAAAATGTTATCTGTTACCCCACAAATCTCCTAGAAATTTCACGCGATAATCACTCATTCCACAGGGGTGATTGGATTCCCGAGTTCTTTTTTTCCCCTTCCGGCGTGATTCAGTATGGATTCTCAAACAGAACCAACGGATTATATGTGATTGCAAATAGTGTAATCAAAAAGGGAAGCGTACCCATCGCTGGTAGTGTTCGCCCTTAAGGCCTTAAATCAAGGTTCGACAAATTTTAAGGCTTAACAGGGCTTGGGGCTTAACTGTTAAGGCCAAGTTTAAGGCTTAATTGCATTTTTTCGTTTTTTTCACATGGTGGGGCTGCAGGAGTTGCAAAGTCCCTTATATTGGTTTACAGTAGTCTATAAAGCTTTATTCTATGTACTCATTATCTGAATCAATCTCTATTGCACTGTCATCAGGAATCTCACCCTCCTCCTGATCTGTGAGAGTCATAGTGAGATCTATTTTGTTTCTCCCCAATCCCAGAGAGGATTGGAGGACATGAAGGAAAATATGAGTTTTTGAGAGCCAATACAGTGAGCTGCTGAAAAGAAAAATTCAAGATGCGGTCGGCCTGGGGCCAATGACACTGCCACTTAAGGCCTTAATCTGTTACCAGCTCGCCAAAATTTTTTTAACCCTTCATGTTAAGCCCAATTAAGCCTTAACAACATTAAGGCCTTAACCCTTAGGGCGAACACTGATGTCATTGATTCGCTTGTCTAAGAATTGTGGCAGAATATCAAATTTTCCTTCCATGCACTCTTGGAACTAGTTTCAAAGTGTGTGATCACTTAATGATTTCGTCACTGATTTTTTAATGCTGGCCAAGGTCTAGGCTCCTATAGAATGATGCCTGCCTCAGTTCTCAATCCAAAGTTGGAAAGATATCTGCGACAACACATTGTATTATTCCTCAAGACGACAGTGTCGCTAAAGATAGGCTCTGGTTGGTAAGCGTCTGCATGGTTTGGACCTGAATGTTGAACCTCTACATATTGATACAATCACAATCTAGGTACGACATAGTAACCATCACCTAAAAATCAATTCAAACATCCTGCTCATTCATGAAAATGTTCTCAGAAACTCCTGCACGAAGCTTGAAGGTGCACTTGATGTGAGGTGCAAAGCTGTATAGGATAGGGCATTTTAAGTCATTCCGGTCTCAGCAGTATACAAAAAATAGCAATTATGACTCACCTTATTATCTCATTTGAATACTTTATTTTATCAGGGGTGAGTGGAAGGCCTTCTGTGTCCATACCATCACAGATATCAAACACAGTAAGCAGTGAAGTGACCAATATCCACACAAAATCGCGAGCAATGACTAGTTTAGTCATCAATCAACATACTCTGAAAAAACAAGAACAAGACCCCTACCACGACCAGGGCAAACCCTTCTCCCAAATCCAAATGCAGCGTCCACATCTGAAATATCGGGGTTCATTTTACTACCGTCTTCTGTCAAGAACCTTTCCGGTATGAATTCATTAACATGTGGCCCATAACGCTGCTCATCATGTAATATTGCCCATATATTGGGCATACAGATAGCACCTTTTGGAAGTGTATAGCCTTTGTAAATATCATCCCTGTTGAGCACATGGAAAACACCTAGTGGTGTCATTGGATTCCAACGGAGGATCTCGTTCACTATGGCGTCAATATATGGGATTTTTCCGTAATCTGTGAAATTGGGAAGCCGACCATTAATCGTTGAGTCAAGTATAGCTTGGGCTTTACGTTGAACGTTTGGATAGAGGAGCATGGCAAGCGTGAAAGAGCATAGTTGGGACACCGTCTTTGGAAAAATTTCAAATCATTAATGGAAATTTATCAGCTATAGACTGGATACTCACAGTATCTGCGCCCCCTGAATGCGGATAAAATCATCAGGTAAGTTCACAGTGATATGAATTTGAACAGACCTAAATACGCAGTTCCAAGGATGTTTTGAAATTCATCAAGCTCTTTTTGGGAAGCAGAATCGACATCTTCCAAAGAGGCTAGGAATAGAGAGGCAACTGAAGAAACTGCTGTACCCTTAGCCTAAAACGATCATCACTGCTTCAATAACACATGAATGATGAGATAGATCTGCTACTTACCACTTCAGCTTTGACATACTCAAAGGGTGTTTGAAGCACTTGATCAACAAGTTTTCTACCTCTTGTTGCCTTTTCTTTGAATTGAGCACCAGGAAACCACGATGGAAGCATGTTCAAAAGTGGTAGTGCATCAACTAAATTCAAAGGCTCAACGTTTCGCATTTTCCTCATCGAACCTGACCAACCTAAGAATCCTCCACGAGCAACATCAGAAATGAGTGTCATTGTCTCTTCCGCAAGGTCCACATAAGAAGAGTTTTGTGCACCAGCTTGAATACCGTATGTGATAGACAGAATCGCATCTGCCGCAGTGCTGAATCGAAAAGAAATATATAAGTCCATTAGCATGGAAATGCCGGCCTGCCTACAGTCGTAATTCCTTTTCGTGGTTCTCTGCCTTCACCAGACGTCCTAATAACCGACGCGTAGCGGCAAGCTCGTGGATTCGGCTTGGCACATCCCTATTTGCTTCAAATTGATGCTTGAAAACCATTCTATAATCTGGAAGTATCATAAGCAGTGAGCACATGGAATAATGGGGAAATAATTCGGCATACGTTTCCATTTCTCGCCGTAGTCTTGAAACACAAACAACCGAGATACATCCATCCTGTCATGGCTTATTTGGCTGTGGTTATATAGGTGATGCAGGTAGGGCCTACATATTAAGCACAGATGGGTGAGCTCTGAGTATGCGAAAGTCAGAATAGCATAGACATCAGGCATGTGAAACTTACCTGTCTGAGTATATCAAGGCGCGCTTAGAGAATAGATCTTGTACAATGTTCAGGTCATTGAGAATGATGAGAGTAGCACCGGGGATACGCAGAGAAAGAATTCCAGAGTCTATATGTAGTATTCTTGAACTTAACAACTACCAGTTTTGGAAAGTAAGTTGAGTACTTACCATATTGCTTCGCCCATTTATCATAGACTTTCCAAGGATGCATCAACGGTACATCGAGCAAATTGCCTATTACAGGCCAACCTCGTGGTCCAGGTGGAAGGGAAGTCTTGCGTTGATAGAGGTAAAACCTTGAAAAGGCTAGTAACCCAAGAAATAGCAAAACAGCAAGTGGATTGGGCGTTGGGAGAGAGTGCATGAAAGTGGGTGATAGTTAGGAGCAGAATGTGAACACCCAGGATAAAGAACTTGATGTGAGGCAAGGACTGTAAAAAAGGGCGCTGAATATCCCAACAAACCAGCAATGGCCTGCATTAAATTGTTGGATTGACATTGAAGGAAACATAACCCCGAAAAGAATGTATTCCCCCCACCAAGATTTGACCTTGAAGGGCGAGAAGGTGGATAAATGTCGAAATGATACTCTAGATGAAAGGAGATAACAACAGTCGGAGAATAAGTCATGCCTATAGTCATTGATGGCGTTAGTCCATTCCCATCGCAAAATTCTT
Organism: Gymnopus androsaceus JB14; assembly: GCA_009733575.1. Classification (NCBI taxonomy): domain Eukaryota; kingdom Fungi; phylum Basidiomycota; class Agaricomycetes; order Agaricales; family Omphalotaceae; genus Gymnopus; species Gymnopus androsaceus. The sequence goes on from ML769851.1 coordinate 37,432, forward strand.
TCCTCTCATCGGGAGGTGCGTGTTTCGATTCTGTCGACATAGATATTGAATATGTTCCTTGGTGTTCGAAGATTCTTTCCCGGCTACACTGAATAATGTAGATATACGAAACTTGAAATTCGAAGTAGATGCAAGTAAATCATTGGTAAGGAACTGAACTTTAACTTGCAACACTCATCCTGTTGTTCTGAAATTTAAGCCTAGCCGAAACCTGGATCAATAGGGGCAAAATTAGCTCAAAAATCATATATCCTCATTTTTAGATAATAAGGTGGGATGGTAATAGAGTGGGATGGGGAGATCTGGATTAAAGTTTCCTAAAAAGTCGCTTGGGAGTTAGTAATCTCCGAGTCAAAGTTTGTAGTCGTTGGACATTGACAGCAAGCGGGAGAGCAGCGGAGGAAGTAGGTTGTTCGGGTTAAGCTTCATCTGGCCAAGATCTAGCAGAACTTTATTGTTTTCACCCAGATCACAACTCGGGCTCGTGGCGGCTGCCGGCAACGAGCGAGAAGTGTGGAATACAGTATACTTACTAGTATGTAGACAGTAGAATATATCCCGCAAATTGGAACTAAGTAAACCCGGAGTAAATCAGAGTTTTTCCCCTTAAGCCTTCCTTAAAAAATTCAAGTTCACTTCCAGATGAAAAACAAGGCAAAAAATTGTATTTTTAACAGAGATTTTTTCGATTCTAATTACAGTCAATTTTTCATGGGTCCGACGGAGTGATTGCCATGGTTAAGGTTTGTTGATGCAGTAGCGCAAGACCTCCTGAATGATACTAGTAGGAATGATGGGATGTACGCCAATACATGTGCAGTATACATAGTTACTGCGGGAAGGAAGGAAGACATGCGGGTTTGCCACTATACTGGGATAACTCAGAAAAGAACGAGTAATGCGAATTAGCAGCTTATGTATTCCGGGAAGGAGATGGCGCCGTTGGTACAGTGGTGCTTATCACTGCGGAAAGGGATAAAAGCTGCTTGATTTCATGTATATCAGCCAGTGTATCGGAATCGTCAATTTGTTGCAAATCGTTTGATTGGGAAAGATTCCATCTGTTTTGCATATATCCCACTTCAAGTTACACCAATCAGCTACGATTTAATACAAGTAACAGAATGGTTTCTAGCGAGTCGAGTCCAGTATGGAGATAGCGGCACAGATTCGTGGAATCAAGGGCGTGGGAAGGCAAGGAGCAGTGGGTGACATTGTTATGGTACTTTGGCCATGACCTATTTCGCTCTACACCTACTTCATTTCCCGCAAAATTCTTAGCAGGGGATGTGTTTGATGATACATTTACTTATTGCGTTGGGGTCGGACGCACCTATTACCTGGACATACTGCCATCAGACGAACCAAGTTCACTCTTCGGCTTATCAGCCATGACACCCCTGAAAGGTCACATATCACTGGTAATTCCCGCGTCTAATTTCTTTCACCTGTTCGATGAAGAGAGACTTGCCGCATTGCGTCTTCCCTACTTCCGGGTCGGTTATTTTCAGCCACCATGCTGGTCTACCAGCAAAAGGCTTTAGCGCAAACTCAAAGTGGGTGCGATATCGTAATGCCAATGGCAGCTGAAAGTAGATGATTTTTTACAAATTGCTTACATCCAATGGATCGTTGGTGTATATTCGAGTCTGCCTAGGGGAGACTATATCATATATCAGAATGTTCAATTTGTTCAGCATAAATCTAAAAATGAGGACATCTGATTTTTGAGCTAATTTTGCCCCTATTGATCCAGGTTTCGGCTAGGCTTCAATTTCAGAACAACAGGATGAGTGTTGCAAGTTAAAGTTCAGTTTGTTACCAATGATTGACTTGCATCTACTTCGAATTTCAAGTTTCGTATATCTACATTATTCAGTGTAGCCGGGAAAGAATCTTCGAACACCAAGGAACATATTCAATATCTACGTCGACAGAATCGAAACACGCACCCTCATCAGCAAAACCTGTATTTTCGATGGAGAAAACCCATTCATTTGGACATCTCTGGAGCAAGGTACCTATTCCAGAGACCTCTGGAGATCTCTGGAGAAAATTGACAGTTTTTTGACAGCTGTCAAGCTCCAGAGATCTCTGGAGACCTCCAGCGAAGATACAGGTTTTGCTGATGCTCCGATGAGAGAAAAAGAATTTTGCGATGGGAATGGGCTAACGCCATCAATGACTATAGGCATGACTTATTCTCCGACTGTTGTTATCTCCTTTCATCTAGAGTATCATTTCGACATTTATCCACCTTCTCGCCCTTCAAGGTCAAATCTTGGTGGGGAATACATTCTTTTCGTGGTTATGTTTCCTTCAATGTCAATGCAACAATTCAATGCAGGCCATTGCTGGTTCGTTAGGATATTCAGTGCCCTTTTTTACAGTCATTGTCTCGCATCAAGTTCTTTATCCCGAGTGTTCAAATTCTGCTCCTAACTATCACCCACTTTCATGTACTCTCTCCCAACGCCCAATCCACTTGCTGTTGTGCTACTTCTTGGGCTACTAGCCTTTTCAAGGTTTTACCTCTATCAACGCAAGACTTCCCTTCCACCTGGACCACGAGGTTGGCCTATAATAGGCAATTTGCTCGATGTACCGTTGATGCATCCCTGGAAAGTCTATGATAGATGGGCGAAGCAATATGGTAAGTACTCAACTTACTTTCAAACACTAGTAGTTGTTAAGTTCAAGGATACTACATATAGACTCCGGAATTCTTTCTCTGCGTATCCCCGGTGCTACTCTCATCATTCTCAATGACCTGAACATTGTACAAGATCTATTCTCTAAGCGCGCCTTGATATACTCAGACAGGTAAGCTTCACATGCCTGATGTCTATGCTATGCTGACTTTCGCATACTCAGAGCTCACCCATCTGTGCTTAATATGTAGGCCCTATCTGCATCACCTATATAACCACAGTCAAATAAGCCAGTGACAGGATGGATGTATCTCGCTTGTTTGTGTTTCAAGACTACGGCGAGAAATGGAAACGTATGCCGAATTATTTCCCCATTATTCCATGTGCTCACTGCTTATGATGCTTCCAGATTATAGAATGGTTTTCAAGCATCAATTTGAAGCAAATAAGGATGTGCCAAGCCGAATACACGAGCTTGCCGCTACGCGTCGGTTATTAGGACGTCTGGTGAAGGCAGAGAACCACGAAAAGGAATTACGACTGTAGGCAGGCCGGCATTTCCATGCTAATGGACTTATATATTTCTTTTCGATTCAGCACTGCGGCAGATGCGATTCTGTCTATCACATACGGTATTCAAGCTGGTGCACAAAACTCTTCTTATGTGGACCTTGCGGAAGAACAATGACACTCATTTCTGATGTTGCTCGTGGAGGATTCTTAGGTTGGTCAGGTTCGATAAGGAAAATGCGAAACGTTGAGCCTTTGAATTTAGTTGATGCACTACCACTTTTGAACATGCTTCCATCGTGGTTTCCTGGTGCTCAATTCAAAGAAAAGGCAACAAGAGGTAAAAAACTTGTTGATCAAGTGCTTCAAACACCCTTTGAGTATGTCAAAGCTGAAGTGGTAAGTAGCAGATCTATCTCATCATTCATGTGTTATTGAAGCAGTGATGATCGTTTTAGGCTAAGGGTACAGCAGTTTCTTCAGTTGCCTCTCTATTCCTAGCCTCTTTGGAAGATGTCGATTCTGCTTCCCAAAAAGAGCTTGATGACTTTCAAAACATCCTTGGAACTGCGTATTTAGGTCTGTTCAAATTCATATCACTGTGAACTTACCTGATGATTTTATCTGCATTCAGGGGGCGCAGATACTGTGAGTATCCAGTCTATAGCTGATAAATTTCATTAATGATTGAAATTTTTCCAAAGACGGTGTCCCAACTATGCTCTTTCACGCTTGCCATGCTCCTCTATCCAAACGTTCAACGTAAAGCCCAAGCTATACTTGACTCAACGATTAATGGTCGGCTTCCCAATTTCACAGATTACGGAAAAATCCCATATATTGACGCCATAGTGAACGAGATCCTCCGTTGGAATCCAATGACACCACTAGGTGTTTTCCATGTGCTCAACAGGGATGATACTTACAAAGGCTATACACTTCCAAAAGGTGCTATCTGTATGCCCAATATATGGGCAATATTACATGATGAGCAGCGTTATGGGCCACATGTTAATGAATTCATACCGGAAAGGTTCTTGACAGAAGACGGTGGTAAAATGAACCCCGATATTTCAGATGTGGACGCTGCATTTGGATTTGGGAGAAGGGTTTGCCCTGGTCGTGGTAGGGGTCTTGTTCTTGTTTTTTCAGAGTATGTTGATTGATGACTAAACTAGTCATTGCTCGCGATTTTGTGTGGATATTGGTCGCTTCACTGCTTACTGTGTTTGATATCTGTGATGGTATGGACACAGAAGGCCTTCCACTCACCCCTGATAAAATAAAGTATTCAAGTGAGATAATAAGGTGAGTCATAATTGTTGTTTTCTGTATACTGCTGAGACCGGGATGACTTAAAATGACCCTATACAGCTTTGCACCCCACAT
>ML769852.1:0-27059 GCA_009733575.1 Gymnopus androsaceus JB14
GGAAGCTTGTCTAAATTTTTCTATCAACAGCTTCGCAAGATTGTTCGTTCTGTACGTTCAAGTCCTCAACGTCGGAGGTCATGGATGAGAGATGTCATTGCCTCGTATTCAAACTCAGAGAGTAGCACCGAAAATGCTCTTATGCTTATTCTTGATGTCAGGACACGCTGGTCATCAACACATCAGATGCTACGTGAGTTTGGCACTTTAGACAATGTTCTTGTCTAATAACTTTTCATGTAGGACGTGCTCTTGATTTTAGGAAAGCCGTCGATGCTTTTGCAGCTAAGGATCGTGACCTAAGAGAGTATGAGCTCTCAGATACTGAGTGGGAGTCAATCCAGCTCGTATCCAACTGGCTCAAGCTCTTCCGACTGGCTACCACCGAAATGTCACGTACTAGCAAGCCAATGCTCTCGATTGTACACAGTGTTTTCCGCGAGTTACAGGCAGATATTAAGGACAACATACGCAACCTTCCACCTAATATACCAACTGAAATCAAGAACGGGATGATAGCTGCACACCGGAAGCTTAGTGACTACTACACTAGGTTTGATGAATCACCGTTCTACATTTGGTCTAGCCGTATGTGTCTTGACTCCTTCTGTACATTGCATTAATTTTCTTACAGTTCTTGATCCGAGAATCATGTACACTAGACTTGCAGAAGACTTCAAGGATGACATGGGTCTTGCAGCCTTCCTCGAGTCATCTAAGATAGACTTTGAGCAACACTACAAGTCTCATTATGAGACTGTAAGCCAGCCTTCTAATGTGCAGCCAGTTCAACCAACAGGTTCTTTAAGCTCAATCTCTGGATCTCCCCAGAAACGAAGCTTCACAAGCCGATACAAGAGCACTACTGCTGTCAAAGACGAACTCGAAGAATTCTTCAAGCTTTCACCCGAGGATGTTGACCATTGTGATCCAATTCAGTGGTGGTTTGCTCGTCGAGCACAATTCCCAAATTTATTCCGGTTTGCTCGTGATATTTTGGCCATTCCAGGTTCGCTTCACCTTGAAATATTTGAAATATCTATATAGCAGTGCTCTTACAAGATTTTTTTAGGGTCCGCTGTTGCTGTAGAGAGGGTTTTCTCAGGTGGCCGTGACACTATTTCTCTTCGACGTGCCAGTCTGAAGCCCGAGACTATTCGCGCACTTATGGTTGTGAAGCACAGGCTGCGTTTGGCACGTAATGCAGTATTAGAACTCATTAAATTTGAGTAGGAGTATGTATAACTAGAGTTGAGAATGCTATATACTCCGTAAATTTCGTACAACCGTAAAACAGCCATATATATATGGTTACCGTACCGTCGAGCTTGAAGATCATGGGTTGTGCGGCACGGTTACGGTACAACCGTACTCGTAATTCCCCGTAAAGTATACGGCCGTAACCATATACGGTACGGTGCAGAGCCCTATTCTAGAAAGTTATTTTGGTATCATACCCTCTGTTACATCCTCAACAGAGAGATTTCATTTTAACCGTCCAAAGGATTGGTTAAATACTGTACTTCATCTTGAATCTGTTTACTGACTGAAATTTTTTTGTTTTGCAGCCGATTTGGCTGAGGTTCAGGATGAACGCTTAAACCAAGCTCTCAATTCCCTCGAGGGCTATCCCGAGCTCGATCCTTCTGTCAAGGACATTCAATATGGTTTGCTTAACTGCTACTGCCTCGACTTCGTCTATTATCGCGGCATGGCCAAGCATTTCTGCGATGAAGCCAAACATTCTCTCCGGCTGTTCACTGGTCAACACGAATCTACAATGAAGAAGGGTTACCCTCTTCCTCAGATTGATTTGGATAGACTGCCCGAGTTCATCAAGAGCTTGGTCCAGCCAGCTGATGCAATGGAAACAGATGAAAATTAGGGAATTCATCAGCAAGGAGTCAATGAAGTCTTTCTTTGACAAGTTGCTGATGAATTAGGGCTTCTTTTCATCCCCAAGTCTCCATTGGATTGTTTGTGCAGAACATGGTATATTCTATGGTTATTTGGACTTTTGTTTTTAGGATGCTGCATTTAGATGGTTTTGTCATGTCTCAGGTCTCATTAGCCTTTAACACTTCTTTTGCCCATTGTTCACAGGTTTTTGTACATATCTACTTTCATATAGATCATGTACTGTGTTTCACCCAAGGAGTCAATGAAGTCTTTCTTCAATGACTTTGTTGAAACACCCATATCCCTTCATCTGCTTATGTAGATCTTTTCGAATGTGAGTGGGTCTTCCGAGACTCATTCGTGGTTAACTCGGCCTGATTTTTAGTATAAGACCTCGTCTTCCTTGGAGCATTGTGACTTGCTTCCTCATCCTCATCTTCTGACTGGTCAGAATCTCATTCTATGAAATCTTTGCTTAAGTCATTGATGTCAAGATCGTACTCATCATCCACAGGTTCCTTTAAGTTCGGAATAGCATTGAATGCCAAATCTCTACCCACTTCCTTGCTTTCCATCATGTGGTCCAGGTGCCTTGGCGTGAGGTTAATAAGGTCATGAATGTTCCACGGGAGTTCAATAGGTTTGTATCAAGCATGATGTGGTAGCACCCTGAAGGTGCCTACTTTCTCTTTTAGGACTGCTTCGTTCATCTTGGCGAGGATGTAAGATCCTCCACGCATTCGATGAATCACAACAAGTGGTCCTTTATACCTTGGCTGCAGTTCACGATTAAGAGACTTCTCAATCATAGTGTTCCTTACTTGAACTAGTTGGCCAGGTTTAAAATCATACTCTTTAATGGTATGGCCATATTCCTTCTCGAAACGCCTGAGTTCTTGGCGTTTGTTTTCATCCATGCAAGAGATCATATCACGGATATGAACTCAATGTTTGGCTAGAGCTCTAGCTCAATAACCCACGAGTTCCTCATCCGTCAAGATCCTTTCTGGTATTTTCACTAACCAGGTAGATTCAATGATATCAAGAGGTAGCAGAGGTTCCATGCCTGTTACCATAAAATAAGGTGAACAGCCAAAACCTCTAGGTGTCATTGCTCTATCAGCAAACAATACTGGTTTTAAGAACCAGAACAATTTGGATAAGTTGTTGGCGGTAGCCTTGACCAAAGATTGTCTAATGTCAAAGTGTGTGTGTTCAATTTTTCCATTTCCCTTAGAGTTATATGGCATTCCAGTCTGCCTGAATATATAACTAGTTAGATAGTCCAAAGCACAACAATCCAGTATCTAATATGATTGAAATCCACAGGAAATCCAGGGGCCTAGTCTGGAATCCATAGGGCCAGGACCTCTGGCACTCTGGATTCCATATCCCATTAGTATTGGCTACCAAATAGGTATTGATAGCTGTGGCGATGACTGTCTCACCCAGATAGGACAACCAACCTCTACTTTCGTCTGAATTGCTTACGATCACGCTTTGGCTTTTCAGAACGGAAGTTATATATTTTACACCCTGGATGCATGTGTTGGGCGAAGCTACAAGTATAGTAATTCTGAATAAGTATACGGATGGAGGAATTAATATACAAGCCTGGGGGTGCTTAGGATAAATTATCAGACAACAAACCTTGAATTTATCCGCAGCTGCAAACAGAGTGATTTATACAACTTTAGTTCTGAAATTAGTTGATTAGATTAGTTTTGTATCATATTGGAATCCTCTGGCATTCGGGAAGGAGGGTGGGCGAAGAAGGATATAGGTATAATAAACGATATAAAGTAGTTTATTCGGACGTAGAGGAATACGGAGTGGAGATGATGATGGTTGAGGATGAAGGGTGAAAAGCCGGTGCCGTGTGACCTAACGCAATATAACGAAAACGCGGCTTCGTCGTTCCCACGGTCCTTCGAAGCCTGTACTTTCGTCTGAATTGCTTACGATCACGCTTTGGCTTTTCAGAACGGAAGTTATATATTTTACACCCTGGATGCGTGTGTTGGGCGAAGCTACGAGTATAGTAATTCTGAATAAGTATACGGATGGAGGAATTAATATACAAGCCTGGGGGTGCTTAGGATAAATTATCAGACAACCCATGCGAAGAAGCCGCAGGCGCGTCGGAAATTTAGATGACAGGCCCAGGAGGTGCAACCTAGCCAAGGGAGCTGAGCTCCTAGCGACAATCTGGAAGAGGGTATCAGGAACGTGGATACTTGAGAGACAAATCGAAATTTTGTAATTTGGTGTGTGCGGTATAGTTTAGTCTGGGATTAACGAGAGACATGTAGGACTGGCGAGTGGAGAAGATGTGAGCTTAGTATGGTGCTGACCGGTTGCGATGTTGGAGACGGACGTGGTAGTTCTGCTGTGCATGGTGACGGTGGAGGTGTATGGAAGCGAGGGAATCTAGATTCCTCCAGTATTTGAGGAAGGCGTCGGACTTCCAGCGTCTGAGAGCTTTAACTACATCTGGCGGTACGCCAGAGACGAGCAAGTGGGTCGTGCCTCCTATGCGGAAGCAGTGGCCTGTCATTCTCGGTAGGCCTTTCGTGGACCAAATGTTGTTGCAGCGAATTAGGAAGTCGCTCTTGGTCAGGATGGCCAGGCTGTCGTGTTCATCTCGGTATGCCATGAGAGGGTGTTCATTCTCCAAGCGGTTTACCTGGAAGTGATGGTGGAAGGCGCGGTTTGGGCAGGTGCGTCCTGCTTGGGAAGCCAAGATGACTTTTTCTCCCCTTGACTGAGCGGTCTTGGTCTTTGGGAGGCGGAGAATACGCTCTCCGGTGTTGTTCGGAGGAAGCAGGTCTCCAACGGTGGGAAGGTGGTTGTGGTTGAAGTCGGATATGCTTGGGGATGAACCCAGAAGCTCACCCGCACGCATTTGGCCAGCAAACAGGGCTTTTGCTGCTGCTGCAATTGCGTGGTCCCTTCCGCACTTTCCAGACAAATCTAGACCTTCATGGAGGATACGCAGATGGTCTTCTTTGACCGGTTCTCTCTCTTTCCTGAAGGAGGAGGTGGGAGCTTTGCGTTCTACGCCTGCAAGAACCCTTCCAAGGTTCGCGCCTCCTTTCCACTGCAGTCCTCTTCACGCTACCCAGCCTTTCACTGCTGAAACCTTGGCCTTCACCGTTGCTCCTGCTAAGCGACCGGCAAAGGAGGCTGCAAAGTTGCATAGTGTAGCTTCACCGGGTGGAAGGACATCTCGCTGGTCTAACCCTGCGTCATCTGCCCAATTCAGAAACTCGCTGACGTTCCTCAGCTTTCTGTTTCGAGTGGCTGCAGAGATAGACGATTCCATGACGTTCTTTGTTGAAGACGATAGCAATGTGGCGGGCTTTGGTCTCGCATTTTCCTTAGCGCAAGCGGAGGACGTGGCCGAGTTTTGACGGTGGGAGGGCATGTCGTGGTTGGGGGATTTGAGAGTAGCAGATGACGGTTCAGATTAGGATTGGGCGTCAGTTTTTTGCGCGTAATGAGTAAGCACCTATGATTGGGTGCTTCTAGTTTGGGGAAATTCGTTCGTAGGATTCAGTATTCTAAAACAGTTTCTTTGGTAGCGCAGGAGTACACGTAGTGAATACAACAGTGGAAGGTAGTGTGATTACATGTATCATTTATAGTACATGGGGGCATATAGCGAGTGCGGGAGGTATCTCTACATTTCGGATAATGTGAATTACAGTTATTTGGGGACGCGAGGATTGTTCGGAGTGATGGAGTTGTTAACGAAAGCTTTTAGGTGACGCGGAACTGCGGGCGGATGGGCATGCATATGTTTCCGTGGTCCAAGTATGCCTCGAGATGGATCGTCCGCGGGATTCTCGTGAGTTGAGACCCATTCGCATTCAACCCATATCTCATGTTCTTGCATGAGCTCGATGATTTTGCGGAGGACAAGGTTGATTTCCGGTCCGCGGGAGCAGCCTTTCTTCAGTGCACCTACGACACCTTCGTTGTCGGATCGGATGCGTACTCGTATTCCGCGGTGACCTGTGGCGATGAGCGTTCGAATGGCCAATTCAATGGCGACCATTTCTGCCCAGCCGATGTGACGATCTGGATTGCTGTCCCAGCCATCTTTGAATTCCCAGGCTAGCCACTTTCCGTTGAGGATTAGACCGATGCCCCAGCCCGTTGATGCGTCAACAAAGAGCTCGATGTCTGACATTGGAGGGAGCTTGATTATATCTAATCCGACGAAGGGCCTGCACAGGTATTCATGCCACCAGTGGAGATCGTCGCATAGTTTCGAAGGGATTGAGTGGTGTGAGAAAGACTGAGCCCTCGAACCTTTGAAACTGGAGCAGAAGCTGTATAGGTTTACCAGATGTGAGCGGCCCGCTGGGACGACGAGACAAACATGGTTGAGTGTTCCAATGAGAGTCTCAGTATTGTCCATATTCTGTTTCTCCAAGGACAACCAGGGGAGGACGCGGTCTACGTACTTCGCTTTCTTCTCCTCAGGAAGCTCGACGGTACGCTTGACGAGGTCCCAGAAGAAGCCGATGTAGAGATAGGAGAACACGAAGGGCATAAACTTTTTGGGGGCCCAGGGCCAGCCCAGGATCTCCGCAGTATCCCAGATGATAGACTCGTCGTATGAATATTCAAAGGTTCCGTCAGGGAGTTTCCGCTTTGGGTATCGGAAGAAGATGAAGTCATCCACCCATTTGAGCAGAGCCTCCACTCCACGGTGCCTCAGTATCCATGCCATCGCGTCGGCGATCCAGCCCCATAAGCCAGGAGCGGACCGTTTGCCAAAGTTTAGGCACAGATCTAAGAAGACCTTCCCGTCGATGGAGAGAGCAGCGAAGGCCCATGCTGAAGGGTGAATTGGAACGTTTCTGAAAGCGGCATCGACGTCGAAAACTGCCACCTGAGTTCTCAGTAGCGGGAAAGTGGAGTTAGCATCATATCAATAGCTGGAATGGCTATCGTACCTTCTGGAGCTTCTGCTACAAGGAGGAAGCAATCTGCGAAGGTGCCCCAGTCACATGGGAAGTTGTCGGAGTCAATAAGTGCATTCATGGATATCTCTGCTGGATTTACTGGACACTTTGTGGGCAGGTCTGGAGCTGGGGTATCGCCAGGAGATAGGGATGATGGAGGAGAGTTTTCGATAGCTGCCGGGATGGGAATACAAGGAGGGGATTCCTCCGGAATGAATGCTTTTGATTTTGGAAAGGAATGGTCGATAACGAGTCGGAACTTGCCTGGACGCTGTTCGACTACGGCAATGGGTGCAGTTCGAATGTGCCCTAACTGCGATTCGAGGACCGCTGGATTGAAACCCTTGGATACTCTACCAAGGTTGATCTCGTCTAGAAGTTTTGCGCGGACTACGGAAGCATCTCGCTCGGATTTGAAGTGATTCGGAGGGATAAAGGAGGAGGATAGAACGAAGTTTTCAACGCCAATGTGCACACCTTCGGTGAGGCCTTTCGGAACCTCGGAGAACTTCTCAGGAGCGTTCGTTTCCATGAGAAGTCTCGCCCACGCTTCCGGCTTGAAGCGTGTGATGGCCTTCACATCAGCGAGGGTGTTGTTGGGATCCATGGTCGGAAGAACCACAGCTGCCGCATCGGTGTTCATAGGTGCAGGTGGAGGGATCTCTGCAGCCGTTGGGACCATTGAAGCCAATGCAGTAGCATCTTCCTTCCTTGTCGACGTACTTCTTGCCTTCTCTGTGAAGCCAGTTGTTCTTTTTCGAACGGTGATCCTTGTGGTGGTGCGAGTTGGAGAGGCAGAGCCAGCAGACCATCCAGTTCCGAGACACGGAACTTTCCGTGCTGGAGTCTGCTCCTGGAGGCCCGTTGTCTCGAAAGGAGCGTTTGTTGGAACGGGAACGAGAAGGACCGGAGGAGCTGGGACGTTGTTCCTCGGAGACCACTGTAGTCAGTTTCCTGCACTCCGTGTTGAAGGTCATCTGGTAAAGGTTCTCATGGAAAAGATCAATTCGATTGTTCTTCTCCTTGTTGTTAAACCAGTCCCTGAGGGCCTTCTCGACATATTGTTTGTATGTCTCGAAGTTTTGGATGAAGTCAGGACGAGTGGTGACCGACCGGAATAGGCCTTCAATCATCGCTGCGATGTTCACCGCCTTTGGAGTACCAACGCGACCAGACTTCCCAGGAATGAAATGGTTGAAGACGGCCCTAGGATAGGCAACTGCTATTTCCGTGAAGTCGGTGGCAGAGATCTTGGCCAGTGGATAATCCACCAACCTTTTGGATTTTACCTTGACCTTGTCTGCCTCGAAAACCAGCAATTCCCCCTGGTCAGTGACGGAGGAGCTGTCTGCGAACCGACTTGCAAAGTAGGCCATGGGGATGTATTCCCCCCCAACCCTTCCGCAGACAGGAAATGACAGCAGAGTTCAGTGCCGTCTCAATCGCGTAGGGGTCGCGATGGATGGGACTACTGCGAATTGTGGGTCTCTGAAATCGCTCCCGTCATCCTCCTCAGTATCCACAGCCATACCTGGGTGTGCCGTCTGCATGTGCGTGAACTGCGGTAGTGGAGGTGCGAAGTTCTGCGCCGCCAGCTGAGTGTTTGTATAAACGGGCATGCTGTACCCCATCTGGTAATGCGGATGAGGCATGGGTGGTGGAAATGCATTGTGCTGTAGGCTGGCGTGAGCGGATGCTGGGGACGGATATGCGGAGTATAGTTGGCGTGACGGAGGGTATTGGATCTGGGCCTGGGATGCGTAGGATGGCTCGCGAAACGTGGGTATGTCATGCCAGCCTGGAGCTGGAGATGGAGCCATGGCTGATTGCGGAATGGAGCGCCTCGCCGACAGATTGGATTGGAAGTCGGGATTTCCTGTTGCCCGAGGAAACAAGGCCAGCGTGTTGAGGTCTGTGGCTGGAGTGCGCATCATCGGATATCGGTTTCGAGATGTGCCTCTACCAGACATCGACCACTGGGAGAGAGCAGAGCCAGGGAAGGGTGAGGCCAGAGGGCCAACACGTCCACCCGCTGGGCCCAGGAGACGAGAACCTGCCCGACCAGAAATCACAGAGGTCGCTGATCCTGGGGTGGGACCGCGGGTCGTGGAAACCCGAGCAATCTGGGAGGTAGAAGAGACCCTAGACTGCCCAGTCGCTGGAGTTGCGATGGAGCCACCTACATGGAACGAGGTGAGAGGAGATAGGCAAGGAGAGTGGAGTACTCACAAGAACCCTGGACTATGGATGTCCTGGAAGGTTCGGGTGTTGGAAACGCATCGGATTGGCTTGGAGAGCACAACAGGAGACTGCCGCCGAAGGTGTGAACCCCAGGCTGAACAACCGGTACTGTGTGAGCAGAGAAAGTTGACAGACAGGAAATACTTACCAGCGGAGACAGTGAGCTTGTTGCTCGACCCGTTGTACCATTGTGCACGGATACAGCTGGGCTCAGGACCGAGGCCGTTGGAGAGTGGCTCGGGGAAGGAGGTGGGACCCTGGACGAGGATGCCTTGGGAGGTCTACGAGGCGACACGATGGTCACTCCGTTGGGCAAAGGCCCTAAAGGCGCTCGATGAGGCTCAGTAGCCCTGGCCTTACCCTTTCCTTTGTTGGCCAGCGTAGCCGCCAGTTCAGCAGCAGCAGCAGCGCGTGTGCCAGAGATGGGGACAAAGGCTTTGGATTGAGCATCCGCATCAGGAGAATTAAGAAGGTCCGCACAGCGAGGATTACCAGTGGGACGTCCCCTGGTCGCTGGCTGGATGACCCTGAAGTCAGTTGCAGTGGCTTCAGCAACCTCCTTGTCCATCTGCTCCTGCCTCGTACGAGAGCGTAAGTGACGAACAGTCATGAGAAGGAACGGTGACTCTGGAGAGCGAGTTTCGAGATGAAAGAAAAGAGTTTGCGAATAGGCGCGTGGATAGCGACAGAGGGTTTTGAAGCGGGATTTCGCGAGAAATACGCTGAGCGATTACGAAAAAAGCTCAAAGAAGAAGGATATAGGTATAATAAACAATATAAAGTAGTTTATTCGGACGTAGAGGAATACGGAGTGGAGATGATGATGGTTGAGGATGAAGGGTGAAAAGCCGGTGCCGTGTGACCTAACGCAATATAACCAAAACGCGGCTTCGTCGTTCCCACGGTCCTTCGAAGCCTGTACTGATTCCATCAACGTTGACCAAATAGGTATTGATAGCTGTGGCGATGACTGTCTCACCCAGATAGGACAACCAACCTCTACTGATTCCATCAACATTGATGTAACACTGTCACACATGATGACCTAAACTTTTCCCAATGCTAGCAATAGTGAAACTCTCATCTACACCTACCAACCTATCTGTACTGATACTCCGACCATCAAGTCTCATGTGACAGTGTCACATATACTATGAATTAAAGTTTTGATTATTATGGTGATGGATTCCAGGAGGAGACCTAGGAATAAGGTATAGAGTAAATACAGTGTGACAGTGTGACATATGTCACAGTGGAAAATCAACTGTTAGACTCTATAATTCGGCAAAAAATCATGAACAATAGTGAAAATATTCAGGTGATGGGTTTGCAGTCTGTGCATGGCTTTTTGTTCTACTATTAATGGTTACTATTCAAGCCAGTTAAAGAGCTACAGTAGGTGCTAATGTATGGCACCTATTAATAGTTTGAGTGACACCCCTCCAAATGTTACGATATCATGTCACAACTTATGTGACATGCTAACGGTAATAGACATATTGTGAAATGTCATCTGGATAGCATCAGGTTGATGTGATATAGTCACAGCTATGTCACATTCCTTTGAACAAGACACCTGACCATTGCCGTATTCATACACCTTAACATAGCAAGTGTGACACATGTCACACTATAGAATAAATATAGTACACTATGGAATCCAGAGAATAGTATGGAATCCAGAGT
Organism: Gymnopus androsaceus JB14; assembly: GCA_009733575.1. NCBI lineage: Eukaryota > Fungi > Basidiomycota > Agaricomycetes > Agaricales > Omphalotaceae > Gymnopus > Gymnopus androsaceus. The sequence goes on from ML769852.1 coordinate 10,803, forward strand.
ACAGTGTGGAATCCAGAGTACAGTATGGAATCCATGGACTATTAAATATAGTACACTATGCAATCCATGGACTATTAGATTTAGTACACTATGGAATCCATAGAACAGTGGGAATACAATGACTAGTAAATCTAGTACAGTGTGGAATCCATTGACTAGTAAATATAGTACACCATGGACTACAAACTATAACAGTCCATGGAATCCATTCACTACAAACTAATATAGTCTTTGTTATTGAACAAGCACCCCTAAGCACCAGGGGGGGAGTGGTCCCTGAATATTTTCATGATTTTTCATGATTTTTCCCACATTTATCAAGCCCGATTCTCGACATTTTTCTGTAAAATAAGTGCCCATAAGCGCCCATATGCGCCGGGGAGGCGGAACAAGAATGCCAAAATATTTTCATGATTTTTCATGATTTTTCAAGGATTTTTCAAGCCCGATTACGGACATTTGTGTGTAAAATAAGCGTCCATATGCGGCGGGGGGGGGCGGAACAACAATGCCAGAATATTTTCATGATTTTTGATGATTTTTTGAGGATTTATCAAGCCTGATTTGCGACATTTTTCGGCAAAATAAGCGCCCATAAGCGCCAGGAGGGCAGGCAACAGTAACCTAATGGTTGTACTAGTACCAATAACTTGTACTAGTCACTAATCTAATGGTTGAACTAGTACTAATAACTCGTACTAGTAGCTAATCTAATGGTTGTACTAGTACCAATAACTCGGACTAGTAACTAATATAATGGTTGAACTATTACTAATAACTCGGACTAGTAACTAATCTAATGGTTGAACTAGTACTAATAAATCGGACTAGTAACTAATCTAATGGTTGAACTAGTATAACTCGGACTAGTAACTAATCTAATGGTTGAAAATGTAGTTACTAGTCCAAGTTATTTTCAACCATTAGATTAGTTACTAGTCCGAGTTATACTAGTTCAACCATTAGATTAGTTACTAGTCCGATTTATTAGTACTAGTTCAACCATTAGATTAGTTACTAGTCCGAGTTATTAGTAATAGTTCAACCATTAGATTAGTGACTAGTACAAGTTATTGGTACTAGTACAACCATTAGGTTACTGTTGCCTGCCCTCCTGGCGCTTATGGGCGCTTATTTTGCCGAAAAATGTCGCAAATCAGGCTTGATAAATCCTCAAAAAATCATCAAAAATCATGAAAATATTCTGGCATTGTTGTTCCGCCCCCCCCCCGCCGCATATGGACGCTTATTTTACACACAAATGTCCGTAATCGGGCTTGAAAAATCCTTGAAAAATCATGAAAAATCATGAAAATATTTTGGCATTCTTGTTCCGCCTCCCCGGCGCATATGGGCGCTTATGGGCACTTATTTTACAGAAAAATGTCGAGAATCGGGCTTGATAAATGTGGGAAAAATCATGAAAAATCATGAAAATATTCAGGGACCACTCCCCCCCTGGTGCTTAGGGGTGCTTGTTCAATAACAAAGACTATATTAGTTTGTAGTGAATGGATTCCATGGACTGTTATAGTTTGTAGTCCATGGTGTACTATATTTACTAGTCAATGGATTCCACACTGTACTAGATTTACTAGTCATTGTATTCCCACTGTTCTATGGATTCCATAGTGTACTAAATCTAATAGTCCATGGATTGCATAGTGTACTATATTTAATAGTCCATGGATTCCATACTGTACTCTGGATTCCACACTGTACTCTGGATTCCATACTATTCTCTGGATTCCATAGTGTACTATATTTATTCTATAGTGTGACATGTGTCACACTTGCTATGTTAAGGTGTATGAATACGGCAATGGTCAGGTGTCTTGTTCAAAGGAATGTGACATAGCTGTGACTATATCACATCAACCTGATGCTATCCAGATGACATTTCACAATATGTCTATTACCGTTAGCATGTCACATAAGTTGTGACATGATATCGTAACATTTGGAGGGGTGTCACTCAAACTATTAATAGGTGCCATACATTAGCACCTACTGTAGCTCTTTAACTGGCTTGAATAGTAACCATTAATAGTAGAACAAAAAGCCATGCACAGACTGCAAACCCATCACCTGAATATTTTCACTATTGTTCATGATTTTTTGCCGAATTATAGAGTCTAACAGTTGATTTTCCACTGTGACATATGTCACACTGTCACACTGTATTTACTCTATACCTTATTCCTAGGTCTCCTCCTGGAATCCATCACCATAATAATCAAAACTTTAATTCATAGTATATGTGACACTGTCACATGAGACTTGATGGTCGGAGTATCAGTACAGATAGGTTGGTAGGTGTAGATGAGAGTTTCACTATTGCTAGCATTGGGAAAAGTTTAATTCATCATGTGTGACAGTGTTACATCAATGTTGATGGAATCAGTAGAGGTTGGTTGTCCTATCTGGGTGAGACAGTCATCGCCACAGCTATCAATACCTATTTGGTAGCCAATACTAATGGGATATGGAATCCAGAGTGCCAGAGGTCCTGGCCCTATGGATTCCAGACTAGGCCCCTGGATTCCAGAGCCCTGGATTTCCTGTGGATTTCAATCATATTAGATACTGGATTGTTGTGCTTTGGACTATCTAACTAGTTATATATCAAGGTAGCCTGAAGTGTATATGGCGAGATGCACACACCTTGGATTCCATATTTCTTCTCAAGCCATTCCAACATGTTCTTCATCTGAGGAGCGTTATCAGTAATGACTTCCTCGGGACATCCCCATTGACAAATAATATTTGTTGAAAAACCATTCTCTACTTTCAGAGCTCTGGCCTTGGACCAAGAAGAAAGCACTCACCGACCATGTACAATGTATTTGCACCCATTAATTTCTGTAGACAAGTGAAATGTGTCCACATGAATCTTTTGAAACAGTGAAGGAGTGTGGGTTAAAGTGGGTGGTATTTTTATCCATTCTAACCTGCAATGTTGGCAATCTAAACAAGTCTTGATGAACCAGTTAACATCTCCATCGAGATCTGGCCACCAGAAACGCTTCCTGATCAATTCTTTAGTTGTGAACACACCCTTGTGTCCAAGGTGATCATGAGCACTATGCATCATGAACATTCAGCAGGTTTTAGGCACAAACAACAAGTGTTGTCCTTCCACCTCTGGATTCTGTTGTTACAAGTGTTCTTCATCATCAAGGAAGAACTTAATAGCTTTCTTTTCAAGCCGGGAGTAATCCCTTACTGAGCTGCTTGGTAGAGTGATCTGGCCTTTATTTTTCAGCCAATTTACTATCCAAGGTATAAGCTCATCTTGTTCTTTAGTGAAGTCTTTACAGTGATCTTCTACATAAGGGTGCGCTTTGTTCTACTCTTTTGTGTCCTCAGCTACAACCCATTTTGAGTGATTGATCTTCTCCGCAGGTTTCATTGCGACAGCAAATTGCTCTGCCATGATTCCATTCAAGTTCCAGATCTGTTCTCTATCCAAATGGAATTGCTTCTCTTCATCCAGCGTGAGTTGAATATCATCTTCTAAGTTGTCACTAGACCCACCTTTATCGAGACTGTATTCCACGTTGAGGAAGAAGCCTCCACAGGTATTGATTTTGTCTTTAAACTCCTTGATATCCAGGGGCCATTCAGTTTCACCTTTACCCATGAAAAAGGGCACAGGTTCACTGTCATCCTTGTCAGCAAAATTGTCCTCATTAGGAGGTTGTCTTTTATTTTTCCTCCATAAGCTTGGCGAGATCGTTTTCTTTTCCTTTAACATGGACTAGATTGAAATGGTACTTGCATATTTCCTCGATCCAGTGATTAATGGTAGCATTGGGTCCACAGCTCAGGTTGTCTAGCATACCCTTGATGTATTTAGCATCTGTACAAACTGTTAACTGCCTGCACCCATAGAGTTGATAGTAGCTCGCTTGTAAAGCAATCTTCAATCCATATAGTTCACGTTTAGACTGCTAGAAACAAGCCTCTCTTTCATTGAGAGTGCTTGACCCAAAGTAACAGAAGTAGACTTTTGTCTCATCGTTACAGTCAATTTGATAGATATACCATCCGACTGCCAAGTACGATGTGTCCACTATGAGATAAACATCCCAATCATAGTTAATAGATCTTAAACACAGAGCATTTTTGATACCTTCTTTTATGAGGTCCATTGCCATATCGTGTTCAATTCCCCATTCCCAAGGATTGTTTCCAGTTAATTGCATCAATGGTGCTGCTAGCTTAGCAAAATTCTTTATAAACATGCGTAGCTGACTTGCAGTTCCGAGGAATGCCCTAACATCAGATTTGCTTTTACATCTCGGCCACATTAGAATAGTCTCAACCTGACTCTCCTTGGGCAATCTTCCCTTGTAAGAACATCTGTGACCAACAACAGTTGTTTCTTTACAGCACAAAAATGCTTTTGGTCTAGAGAAGGTTCAACCAATGTATTTGAACCTTTGGATAATCCTACTCATGCTCAAAGCATGTTCCCAAACAAACTGTCGAATCTTTGGATTTTCTGGTATAGTCTCATAGCCACCTCCTGGTAATTCATACCTAGTAGCCAGTCCTCGAATAGGAACATCATCAAGATATGGTCTGGTAACTCCAGTCACAATCTCGTCTTGGTATATATAAGTCATGTCGTCATGAAAGATAGGTACAGAATTTGTCCAACCATTGGTAGTTTTACCAATTGGTATGTTCCGAACAGTGTCTGGAACACAGTGTAGTCTCACGACAACATGTGCAAATCCCATTCATCATAACCAACAAACACATCTAGGGTACCACCACATGCTCTTCCTGCAAAAGGTCTCGTGACATCCGCGGTGGCTGGGGGCACTCCTGAAAATTGGATAGTGATTTTGTTAAGAGGCTTGAGACTGTGTACAATCCGTAAACTTTTCCTGTCCTTCTTAGTAACACAAAACCACTTGGTTCGATAAGATGATGTCGAAGGCTCATATACCCCCACATCAATCTTGTCTTTGAGAATACAACACACTTCTTCTAAAATTCCTGGTGGAATCAGAATATTTTTCTCGACATAGGGTTCATGAGGAATTACAGGCATTTTAACTGGTGGAAAGTACTCGTGTTTTAACAATCCTCCTTCCTCAGCACACCATGCAAAACCTGACTCCTGATTCATCATTATATTGTGAAACAAGTCTAACTCCTCTTCCCAGAGGAATCGCTTGTTATGGTTTTTCTCGAAAAATTTTTTCCTTTCCTGCGTGAACCTTCCAGTGGGAACAAATGGTCGAGGATGAGTAGGAAGCTCCGGTAAATCCTTAAGTGGATCTCCTTTGATATCCCTTTGCACTCTGTATTCCTCGGGCAATTCAGTTTTAACTGGTTGGACTTTTATCGTGACAGGTTTATATTTTCTTGCCCCAAAGACTCGGAACACATTATAGTGCTTATTTCCTTTTTCGTCTTTTGGGACTTTGAAGTAGTGTGGCCTCGGTTGTGAGCGTTTCCATTCTTCAGTGGATTGTTCTCTCTTCTTTGCCAAGAGAACTCGCTTAAAGGTATGCATTGAGTTAGGCTTTGGTTGATATGATTTAGTGCCATCATACACCTCTTTTGGGTTCGACTCATCAGATACAGGAGTATGTCTAGTGTCTGGTTTTGAAGGGTCTTCCTCTTCAACATGAAAACTTTCCTTCGAGGCCTCACCATTGTTGGCAAATGCTTCAAACTCCTGTGGGGTCATTTTAATAGACTGACTCTCAGGGGTCGGTAAACCTTCCCTCCATTCATTATAAAACCTTTTCCTGTCTTTTGTGGCTTCTTTATTCAACCATGCCTTAACCCTTGTGGCCGCGACAGGTTCAAATTCTTCCATCTTGTTCACTGACACCATTACATAGGCCTCGGCGAGCTCTTGACTTTCAAATTCTTCCCCATTGTCTGGCAACTTATATCCCTCTAATACAAATTTTCCATCTATTACAGCGCTTTCCGTAACTATATGGAATCTAAAAAAAATTCAAAACGTGTGAGGTTATGTTTGGCATCGCCTTCTCTTGAACTCCATGCGTCGATTCTCTGAGGACCTGCGGGCCAGAGTCCCAGTGATGTTTTGGGAACAGCAGGTTTCCATCAAAAACATCTGTCTATATCTTGGAATAAGGAAATCCCTTGTCTACCTTATCCTTGGCCAGTATCGAGATTATGGTCTAGCTCAACCTGCTCTACGGCAGCAGGGACGACCCTCACTTTTGAATCCTACCAACATTTCTTACCTCTCTTCTCTGCTTGACCTCCGGCCTTGCATCTACTTGGATGAAATCCAAGCTGAGCTTGAACGAGCTCGTCGCATCCATGTATCTCTCCAAGTGCTTGTACGAGCACTCCGAAAACTGGACTTGATGCGGAAGACTATCTCTGTTCATGCGTTGGAGCGGAATGAGCTTGAACGCTCACACTACATGCTTCGGATAGCCAAGCTGGTACCACAACCAGACATGCTTATGTTCATTGACGAGGCAGCACGCAATGCCAAGACTTCTGTTCGGAAATATGGGCGTGCAAAGCGGGGATGCCGTTGTGTACAGCGGAGACAATTCATTCGTGGAGACCGAGTATCTATACTCCCGGCAATAACTCTCGATGGCATTGTGGCATACGATATCATCCCTGGTTCTGTAACTTCTCGAAAGTTTCTCAAGTTTTTGGAAGATCATGTTGTATGTTGAATGTGTTCGCGCTTGTTCTTGATACTCATTGATCATTGACAGATGCCATTAACCAATCCATATCCAGGTCCTCGTAGTGTCATTATTATGGATAATTGCAGTATTTATCATGCTGAAGAGGTGCGGGAGCTCATTGAAGATTGTGGATGTACGTGTCGCTCAACATTGTATGTTATTCTTCGCTCATTTTTTTCAGTGTGTAAACTGGTCTTTCTGCCGCTGTACTCTCCAGATCTCAACCCAATTGAGCAGGCATTCTCGGTGATAAAGGCCTTTCTTCGACGCAATTGGAAAGATGTTACGCTGAATATTCTTGATCGCGCTTGTAGAGTAATCACACCTTCAAAGGCTTGGGGTTTTTTTCATGCATCGGGATATGTTGTATGATTTGTATTCCAAGGACATGGTTGTATGTACATTTATGGAGAGTTTCCGATATGCTACAATGTATGAACATTCGAGATAAAGACTAAGCAGCAATGGAAACTAATGAGATCAAGCAAGATCAAGCAAGTACGAACATGTAATCATTGTAAATCTTCGATAGGCTCATCCCCATCCAGAATAGGTATATATCCCTGCGGAACAGGCAGCATGGACTGTGTGAGTTCAGACCGATACCACCAGTCAAAACTCGGGTCTGGGATTTCAATATCACCCAGCGGCCGCATGGATTCACCGAATGATGAGGAACGTCCCCCATCATGGTATCTCTTCTCGAAACGCCTCCTGTTTGGATGCGGGTTAGCTTCTGAAGCTGCAGCTACAGATGGAGTAGTGTGTGTCCGTTTCGCTTCAGGCCCATTGTACCAGCCCGGCGCCGCTCTTTTCAAATGCTTTACATCTCCAGGTTTGATGCCAAGATCTGTCAGATCCTTGTCATTGACACAATCAAGGATATCTGGCCCATATCCCTGATTCTTGAGTTGGGATAGGTGGAAAGTTGCATTTTTGACACCAAGATTATTCTCAGCGTGCTCAAGGAAACGACGTAGCTTAGTCGGAGTGTTTTTTACAGGACTAGAGTTTATTGGTGATACTGAGCGAGTGGGAGATGCAGGAGACTTCAAGGCACCTGGAGCAAACAATGTCATGATAGTTGCGAGATGCGCTAGATCGGATTTGCCACCTGGTTCCGCAACTGCAGATTCCGGCCGGCGCAATGCCAAGGATGAGCGAATGGGACCGAATGGCTGAATAGAGGACTGTCGGTTTGCTGCACCAAAATTAGGACTGTTGTTGCTTGATGGAGGTCTGAACTTGTCAGTTAGACCATCGTACTGTAAGAATTTCACCTAGGTTAGGCAAGCATGAATTGTGAGTGTAGTCATCACATACAATAGCTCTTGTCCATTCACCCATCGCATTCGGGGAGAGGGGAACCTTTTCAGCAGTTGTGGGATTGATATATGTGTAGGTTAGATCGTAGTCATTGCCATACTGCTTTTGCAGCAGTATTCGGATTCGAGCAAGTTCTTGTTCCATTGGACTCATGTTTCCATCATCCTATGCAGTTATCAGCACAACGTGGCTACTACAACGCAAATGTTGGACACAATCGATAACTCACTTCCTCATCATCTTCACCATCATTGCTATCGCTACCACCTCCTGGGGTACCTTTCGACTATTGACAGAATTAGAGTGAGTATGGGAAAGAGCATAAGAGAACGAACCTTTCCACAGGACTCTTGTATATCCTTACTATCGACCCATACAAAAACTGTAGCATTGGTTTCACTCTCGATAATCTTATTAGCTTGTGCAGTATACTCCACAAGACTCTCAACATCAAAGCCTTGGGCTTTCCTTTGATGAGAATTCAATGAAATATAGCAATCAGAAACAAGGAACATATGTCTTCTTCGGCGGGATTGCCATTTTCATACAGAATGATTTCTTCATAGTGGCTTTCTGTGTAAGTCCCATGGTTGTAAGGATAACGTTCATCAATGCAAGATAGTTTGCCTCGTTGGCCACAAATTCAAACTGGATTGACTTTGTTTTTGGTGTCCCAGTATCTTTCTTCAAAACAGCGACTGCTTTCTTGGCTTTGCCTTTTGTAAGCGTGTATGTAGTAAGAGATATTGTCACTTCAGCTTTGTGACTGTCTTCTGGTACTGGACTTGGGGCTGGAGACACCACAGAAGATAGTCGCGACGCGACGGAAGAGTTTACGGTAACAGAAGGTGATGCCAAACACAACCTCACACATTTTGAATTTTTTTTAGATTCCATATAGTTACGGAAAGCGCTGTAAGCCTATGTTAAGCATTACCTCTTCCTGTCAGCTACTCAGATCTTGGAGGAAGGTAAATTTATTTCTTCCTTGGAGACTAGTTTTTCTGTCGACAAGGATTGAGCAGCCTGAAAGTGTGTTTCCACAGCTGACCTATCCATCGGCTCTAGACTGCTGTCAGGAGGGGGCTCAATGTGCTTTCCCTTTCCTTGGGCAAATGTCCCGATGGTACACCTATGTCCATCATTGGGGTCAGTCATTGTAATGATCTGACCACCATTGATGTCGTTCTTGATCCTTGTCTGCACCAGTGCATTGAAGGGTTTACCAATCAACATCTCATATGGAGCGTCCTCGAGAATATGGATTTGGAAGTAGATAGTCATATCTCTGATAAATACCGGTACATTCCTCGCCATACCCAACGTCGAGTTTAGTTCCCCATTTGCACTCATCATGTTAATGACAATGTCAGGGTCCCAAGAGACTCCACATCCTACTGCTATATGCTTCTTCATTGAAATGATTTGCGAGCCAGGATCCAGGACTCCTTCAACCTCTTCTTTTGAGCCATTCACTTTAGGGTAAATAACTCTAAGACTGTTCGATTGATGAGTGACAATTATTATCTTTTGTTGAGGATCATTCTCTGGTAAATCTTGCTTAAACATTTCAACGACATCGCAATAAACATATGATCCTTTCGCTAAACCGCCTTCATCCTCTTCTAAGACTTCAATTTCACCCAGAGCCATATCAGTAATCTTGATCCATTGGGCTGCTAGAGGCATAGTTGCGTCAGGCAGATCAGTGAACCTATCCTTCCTCAATGAAACATCATCTGGGTCGGGTACCTCGTAGAGGAACTGACTGGCTTTCTGAATCGGGACTTGAGAGTTGCGGTTCTTCCTAATCATCAGCTTTTTCAACTGAGGAGAGAGTTCAAACATCTCGCCAGTCATGACTTCGACATAGTATGCAGTAAAGCTTTTGCAAAAGAGACTGATAAGTGGTCGTAGACCTTTTGCAAGAGTCTACAATAACTTCCGGAGGCTCGGAAAAAAGCCCGGTCAGCTGCCAGAGCCCGGTGAGGCGCTTAGGGCGCTTATTCGGCATCTACGGCACCTCCGGCACCCTCCCAAAATGATGGAATACCATCAAATAGCATTATATCATTATTGGGCTATTGCTTTTGAAAAAGACACCGACAACAGTGTGCCGGGATCAATGCCCGCCCACTGGCATATATAGTGCGCTCACCGGCGCTTAATTCCTGCCCTCTGGCACTTATGTAACACAAAAAAGTCGGTGGTTAGGCTTATATATTCCTGAAAAAATCATGAAAAATGCTGAAAATATTCAGGGGGCAGGTGTGCACCCTATGCGAGCTTTTATTTTTGTCACATGACCCTGGATCTTCCACAGGCGCTTATTTTGTGTAAAAACCGAAAATTAGGCCCATAAATACCGGAAAAATAACGGAAAATTCACAAAAAATATGAAAAATATTCAGAGGGTATATCACAATCACATGACCCTGGATCTGCACTTATTTTTGTAAAAAATCGAAAATTAGGCCCATAAATCCCGGAAAAATACCGGAAAAAACACAAAAAATGTGGAAAATATTCAGATGGTGTATCACAATCACATGACCCTGGATCTTTGGCAAACAAAACCCAATAATGGATAATAATCACAAAAATATCAGACAATTCTCATAAAACAGTAAGGGTAGGGATATACAGCATACCATATATGGTTATGGTAGCACTGGATGAATATGGTTAGGGTGGCGCCAAATAAATGTTGTTATGGTGGCACTGTATGAATATTGCTACAGTGGCACCATATGAATATGGTTAGGATGGCACCATAATTACAGTGGCACTGTATGAATATTGCCACAGTGGCACCAAATGAATATCATTAGGGTGGCACCATACTTACGGTGGCACTGTATGAATATTGTTACAGTGGCATCATATAAATACAGTTAGGGTGGCACCCTATTTACAGTGGCACCATATAAATATAATTAGGGTGGCAGTGGATACAGAGGCAGCTAAAAGATATTCCCCATGTGAGAACAATATTCCCTGTTAAGCTGGGGAATGTCTTTTGGCCACCTCTGTAAATATTGGTACAGTGGCGCCATATGAATATGGCTAGGGTGGCACCATACAGTGACACCAGATAAAAGTGGTTGTGGTGCCACTGTCACACAGGATTTAGAAAAAAAATCAGCAGTATGCCATCTGTGTCTTATCAAAATATTTCTGTGCGGGTACTTCCATATAAGTATGGTTATCCTATGGCCATGTAATTGTGGTTCATGTATAGTATTAGACTATTAGTAGAGTATAGCTCAGTACCACAGGCAAGACTAACCAGTATATGCACTAAGATTAACATAGAATATGGCTACATGTCTTAACTATGACAGTTACGGTACTACAATACCAATGTGAGTGTACCAATGTACTAGTAGCTCAGAAAGATAACTCATGTGATATAGTTTGGGTGACTTGGGATATACAAGTACATGGACAACTAAGGTACTGTGCTATACTGGTACAGAAGCCTGATATGACTTGTGTTAATTGCAACCCTACTTCTATATGGTATGGTGCAGCTATAACTAGAATCATATGGCTCCATTACAGTAGTACTGGAACTCAGTATAAGTATATACATAGTATCATCATGAGTTGGTACTTGTGTACTATTACAACCAGCTATTCATGGATTTCGGAAAAATACACAATAGAAAACAACAAAAAATATGCCAAAACCTTGAGAATAAATTTACTCCACTTCTTGATGATTGAACAGTTGGTCAAAAGCAGTAATGATACTGTAACCATATTCATGTGGCTGGTCCATAATCATACTTATATGGCAGTACCATAACTGTATTTGTAATCTATACACACACGGGATTTAGAAAAAAATCTGTTGAGCGGATATGAACGCTGAAATTTTTTGATAAGCCACAGATGGCATATTGCTGCTCACATGATAATTCCCACACCCAATTATGGTTTATTGGGAGTCATGTGCAATTTTCAGTGTAGAAATTCACTCAGTGGATTTTTTCTAAATCCCATGTGACAGTGGCACCACAGCCACTTTTATCTGGTGTCACTGTATGGTGCCACCCTAGCCATTGATACACCGATTTTTCGGCTAAGGCTAGAACTGCGCAGAACCAATAATCCTAGGTTCTGTTAGTAACAAAACATGGTCAATAAGAGAACTATAGTGAGCCCGAGCTGATAGTTAAAATCTACCAAGGACCTATTCTACCCAAGAGGTTGCAGAGTAACGGTACGCACAATGGTACCATACTTAACTTTGTGAATGCGCCTCAATCAAAGTCCTATGCACGGTATGGTGTAGCGAGGCAAGCTTGCTGGATAACAAGTTGCTGACCGAGGCAGATAAACGAGCCCACATACCAGTTATACTAGGCTAGGTCATCGAAGGATATACCCAAGGGATCGAAGTCTTAACGAGGCATTGCTTCCGTGATCAGCTCACCGAGGAGTCTAAACAACAGTCAAGTTTATTAAACAAAGCAAGGTGGACCGAGATGAGGAAGTACCCTAACGGGTGCCCTCAAAGTTGACGCTCGCTGGAAAGCACCCAGGCAGATAGCCGCGGCAGTCCAACATGGCCACATGACCCACTTGCTGTAGCTACTTCTAGAGCACGGAAGGACCAAGGAGTGTTTCTATCTGAGCCTCAGCGTTTTACCGAGATCCATATGCTACCAGGCATCTAGACTCGAGACCATGCGGAACTAGGGATAATAACCAGTCTCCCATTGGCAAGGAAAAACATAGAAATACTTCCGAGGGCTGTTCTGCTAAAGGAACTGGCAAGCCTTGTAAAAAGGTAAATGACTCGAGTCGATTCAGACCAAAATCCCAAAAGTCAACCCAATCAAGGAAGACAAACGAACGAGGCAGGAAAACGTCGAGGCAAAACCATAGTATACACGCATATATGGACATTATTTATCTTTTCCTATTTTACTTACTCTGTTTCATCCTATCTCGCTCAGTTTCTCTTTGGACCAAAAATCCCAAAAGTCGACCCAATCAAGGAAGACAAACAAACGAGGCAGGGAAACATCGAGGCAAAACCATAGTATACACGCATATATGGACATTTTTTATCTTGTTCTATTTTACTTACTGTGTTTCATCCTATCTCGCTCAGTTTCTCTCATTTTCCTATTTTCATATATCTCGCTCAGTATATAAGGGTAGCTATTCTATCTCGGAATGACAAGTTAGACTTGATACCTGAAATGCAGTTCTATCTTAGGACCTGTAGTGATTGTACACACTCAGATGTGTCTGCATCGTCCTCTGCAACCTTTGAAATGGGTGGCCTTCTTGTAACCTCGATAATACTGAGGCTGTTCATTCTACTTCTCGGCTATTAAGTCGAGCATTCCTGGTTTTCATCTCAAGAGAGGTCACATCAGTCTTAGGACTGCAGGTGGAGCCTAACGTGCACACCTCGACAAGCCCGTTGTTGATTAGGAAAGGTCTTGGACCCAAGTGTCGGCTTGGTCTAGTTTGAGGGAGGAAGCTTCTCGGAGTGTTACCTAGCTTTACCAACAGATTCTACCCCTTGCCCGCTCTTCGCTGAGTGTGTTAAAAATGCCTACTGAGTGACTTGCGCGGCGGTCGTATAAGCTTGTTAGGAACTCGCGGGAATCCCTGAGAGTTGGAGTATCATTGCGCGGCGACGTAAAGGCTCCCGAGATACGCAAAGTCGTTTGTTGAGTCGGCGTACTTGACCCGTGCTTTGGTGTTTCACCGCGGATACGCAAAGTCGTTTGTTGAGTCGGCGTACTTGACCCGTGCTTTGGTGTTTGCTTTCCCCTCGATTAGTTCAGCGCGTCGTCGTACGTTAGTTGGCTTTTCAAAACCTCCCTCCAAATATAAAACCTTGTTCATTGCGCACTATCTGTGTCAACTGTCAAGTGCTTTTCTCTTCGAATCAATTAGTAGTCGAGGGAACCTTTGACAACCTCCTTCCTTCGCATTAAATTAAACCTTTTGGATTATATCTGATTGGGGTGATTGTTGTTTGGTTGGTTTTCATACCCAGCACATATCTAACTCATCATCTGGAGCCCACCGCGAGGGAGCTACTTTTGATTGAAAAATTATTAAGCACAAGTAACTGTTTATCAGTCAGTGCGCTAAAAAGGATTCGCCGTTGCAGTCAAAATTTCTGGCTCATCGCATAATCCACCAGCTGGTAGAAGTACACGCAACTCCAGCGAACAGCCACTACCGCCGATAGAAAATCCCGACGCGCTACTGAAAAGGAAGCCAAAGGTACCTTTGTACCCACAGCCACCCTATCCGCAGACGCCCGAGGACAGAACTACAGCGAGAGTAGCACCGCGAGCTCCTCGTTCAACTAGAACTTTGCCGTCAACTAGACCTTCACCTGTACCCGAGGAAGAGCGTAACAGCCCATCCTTAGTGACTATAGAGGAAGTTCTTGCTAGCCGAGCAGAATCATCTACGAGTCGAGCCCCGCGTTCACCAAAAGGGAATTCATCTCGGAATAGATTATCAGACGAATCGTCAGACGACGAAGAGTTTCAGACACCTATCATCGAGACAAGACCCACCGAGCAAGTCCCACAAAGACAAACTCAAACCCCTCAAGCTACAAGAATGTCTATACCTACGACAATCAGTAACATTAAAGTTCAGCTCACGCCGGGAGCCGTGCTTGAACTTCAAAATGACAAGCTCCCAAGTATTCATAAAAAGGCCCCGCCCGAGTTCAACGGTGATAAACCCGAGAATTTGTTGGCATGGCTAGCTGCTTGTGAAGCACTCTTTGCGTTGAATAAAATCACGGAGGATACTGCTAAAAAGTTCCTTGCTGTGAGTTGGATGTCATACGCGACACAGCTCGAATGGAAGGACAATCCGATCGTGACTAGTGCAACGACTACATGGGAAGACTTCCAACAAATGTTGAAGAAAGGCTACCCTGAGACTGCGAGTGAAGAAATAGGATCGAAACAGAGAATCGAGAAGTTAGTAAAGAGTGTTGGAACCATATATAGGAACGAGTTGCAGAAGATCCAGAAGTTCATAAGGGCTTTCAGTATCGAAGCAAATAAACTCATGAGTGGACCTCAGCCTGTACTCTCGAATAACGAGGCAGTACGATGGTTCCTCACGGCGTTCGATGGTTCTTTCGTGAATACTATTCTCGACAAAGCTGAAGTAGATCCGAAGAATAAGGTTGATCGAAGAGAAGATGATCCTTTCACTTTGAAGGAAATCATTGAATCTGCCGAAAAACAAGCAAGATTGTGGAAGGGTTATTCTACGTCGTTGATCTCGACAAGCGAACCTGCTGTCGCGGCCACGGTGTACAACCCTGACGTAGTCACAGGGAATGCAAAGGTCAAAGGAGAACCTGACGATGAATGGGGGAGGAAAGTCTCTCTTTCGAAGGATCGTCACGACGTGGAAATAAAACACCATGATCAAAAGCTCTCCGCGATCGAGCAATCTCTGGCAGCGTTAAAAAATAGCGTCGAGTCGATAGCTAGAGGAGCACCCAGTTCATCACGGGCGCCCTCCTACCCACAGCAATCCTCGTCTAGCTCTTACTTACCGCGGCCAACTAGCAAACCATCATCGTTTACTCCGGCTAAGTCTACGGCTATTGGAGACATGATGTGTTACTTCTGTCGAGAAAAGGGGCATGGAGTCAGGACGTGTCCGAGCATTGAAGATCTAAAGTCCAAGGGAATTCTAGTCATGAAAGATGGCACGAATCAGATGATGCTCAAGGATGGAGGATATATGCCTCGGGACGACGACGAAATGTCGCGGAAGGACAAAGTCCTTCAAATCGCCAGACAGAGAGGGTGGATGGTCGAAGACCAGTCTAGTTACTTCTTTGAAGAACCAGACAATCCGCTTCCCGAGGAAGTATTTTATCAGGAGCCTGCTGAAGGTTCTCAAGGCGTTAACCTGGACGCCTTCAGTAAGCACCTGTTTAATTTCTTCCTGAACAAATCCGAGAGTGAAGAGAATGATAAAATGATTGGGAAAGATGCGGCTGACGCTTGGTCGAAAAACTACTAAGCTCGATGAAGGTTTCCACCGAACGGGAAAAACCTAGTAGGATGGGTAAGAAACCGGAGGGCACGACTACGCAAATAAAACCCACATCTCGTAAAATGGAAGTTGTCATTCAAAACCCAAAACATTTTAATCGAGAGGTATACAAGCCTTTCCGATCTTGACGCTACGGAAACCA
>ML769853.1:0-11945 GCA_009733575.1 Gymnopus androsaceus JB14
TAAACCATATCTACAGTATGTAGCTACCATATGTATGACACAAAAGAAATGAAAAGAAGAAGAAACAGAATGTAAGAGAAAAGGTCACCTGCTAGTCCCCACTAATAGGTCAAATAAGAGCCCCGGGAGGAAATTATTTCCATCCTATAAAGGTTCATAAGAGTATTCTTCTGGGTACAAATAAAACCCAATAAAGTCTCACATATTAGGCCTGCACCCCAGAGTAAGAGACCTGAGAGTGCCAGTGATACTGCCATGGGTGCTTCCTTAAGCCAGCACCTATATAAAATGTACTACCAGCCATTAAAAGACTTATTTTCACCATGTAAGTGGTACAATAAGAGCAAGTATAGATATCAGTCAGGTCTCTAGCAACATATCTGCAAAAGTACCCTATTGCCTATAGACACACAAATAAAACCCAGGTACTCTCAGTGTGCCTGGGACACCCTCTATTTTCTATGGAGACTTGGGTTAAATCAGCAAAAGCTGGAAGTTTCAAAGCAAGTCATAGGAGAAGAGCATCCATATACATTGACTTGCACAGATAACTTGTTGCACAGCATGTAAGCTAGGAGGCGCAGTGACTAGCACTCACCAAGTGGTTAAGCTTGTAGAGCAGATAGAGAGAGGTAGAAGATTAGTAGAAGTCGTTATCATTAGCAGTACTACTGGAGTCCTTATATACTGTAGTACTGTATTTGTTACATATATGGTAGTATCCTTATGGTATGTTCTATGTGCATGACCTATGATGTCACCTGTAAAGCTACTTACTAATATACTACAGAGGCTGAGTAAGTCTACCTTGGTGATGACTGATAGTGTGACCAATATTATGACTGATATCATCATTCAACACTCCCCCTCACTGAGGTCATGGAGGTAGAATTCCTCATACTGGAGAGATTCAGTCTCTTGCAAATTTCATTTGCAATCCGGAATGAATTCAATGCCAAGTTGATCTCAGCAATGTTTGAATTTAACCCAAGCAAGATTCTTAGTTAAAAGATCCACAACATTCTGATCCATCAGAATATAGTAAGGGATCACAAGTCCTGACTTGGTGGTTTCCCTGATGTGGTGATATTGGACATCAATATGTTTGGTCCAACAACATCAGCAAAAATGGGTTAAACCTACAATAACCTAGGGAGCCTAGGCTACCCTGGTCACCCTGGTTACCCTGGTCACCCCTGGTTACCCTGGTCCCCCTGGTTACCCTGGTTACCCTGGTTACCCTGGTTACCCTGGTCACCCTGGTTACCCTGGTCACCCTGGTTACCCTGGTCACCCTGGTTACCCTGGTCACCCTGGTTACCCTGGTCACCCTGGTTACCCTGGTCACCCTGGTTACCCTGGTCACCTTGGGTCTTCCAGGCTACCCCAGGCTACCTTAGGCTACCTCAGGCTACCTCAGGCTCCTCAGGTTACCTGAGGTTAACTCAGGTTTACTCAGGTTGCCTCAAATTCCCAAGGTTTATCCCTAAATCCTAGGCAACCTAGGTGACCTCAAAGAAACTGAGGCAGTCTAGGCAACCTAGGTATCCTTAGGTTCCCTTAAGTCTCTTTAGGTCATTGTGGGTCAACCCAAAGTCAGCCCAGGGCTCAGACCATTTTTCCTGATGAATCTTGAGCCTGATTATTAGCATAAAGATTGAACCCATGTTATCATCAAGAAGTGAGAATCCAGTCAGTGGGAATCCAATTTCCCAATGAGGATCCACCTGATTTGTCTGCAACAGTCACTCAAAGCCATGTATTCAGCTTCAGTGGAAGATAAAGTGGATAATTCTTTTTGACAACCCTGTTGGAGGGTTGTTAGCAAGTGACAACCCTCAAAGCTCTGGGTGTCACACCGGAGTCCCAGTGGGTCACACAAGCCTCAAGATATTACTATTATTATTTCTAAGTATCTCGTTACAAAGATGTAACTCCGCAGGTGTCAATAATAAGTCAAAATGTAGTGATCATCCCAACATATCCTCCCTCAAGCACAAATCATGTCCATCTTCAATAATTCTGTCTCAACCACAGCAAATATGCCTGGGATGACAGAGTAATGATTCAGAGTTGATTAGTGAATGGTTTGTTGATTGATAAGAAGGTGTGAACATTGAAGGAATGGGGTGCTTAGCACTGTATGAGACTGCAAAAGAGGAGGCTGACTCACTTATGGCTACAATAATACCAATCAGCCACTGTCATTGAGCTTGCATGAGTCTCTGCTGTCTATCAGATTCAAGTCCATGCTCGGATTCTTGTTAAGTAAAGTGGATGCTGGACATCCATGTTAAAATCTAGAGCACTAGATTAGCACAATACTAGACTATAGGTATAGTATAAGTATAATGAAGCATACAGCATAAATAGGGAAACATACCTCAGCCAGAAGTCACAGTGATAGTGATGAAGGCTGAGGGAAAAGAGGGATTGCTGAAACATGGAGTATGTGTAAATTCCGAATACATGAGAAAATAACAAAATAATCATGTGTAAAGGATAAACTCCAGTCCCGGTTAAGCTTCGCCATGCAAACTGGCTAATCGGAAATACTTACCAATATCACCTGATATCTAACACTCCCCATCAATGAGATTCACTAGGAAAAATACCAAGTTGGCGAATTGCATTTTGGTGATCAAGTTTACCGAGTGCTTTGGTAAAAATGTCGGCAAAGTTCTCCTTGGATGGAACATATTGAGTAGCAATATCACCTTCTTTAATTGCACCTCAAATCCAGTGTCAATGAACTTTGATATGCTTATTTGCATTGGTGATCTGAGGTGATTTCATATTCTTCAGAGCTGAAGAAGAATCCACAAACATCTGAGTTGGTTCTTGGGTGAAACCAAGTTGTTGTAGAAGTTGGCGGAACCAGATAGCTTCCCAACCACAAGAACCAGCTGCATAATATTCGGCTTCACCAGTAAAAGTTGCAATAGCAGTCTGTTTCCTTGTAAACCAAGAGAAACAACCTAAACCAAAAGAGAGGACAGCACCAGATACTGATCGTCCATTATTGGGACTTTCAACAAAGTTGGAATCAGTATAAGCAAGGAATGCCCGGGAATTTGTGTCACCCAAAACTAGCACAAAGTCAGCTGTACCCTTCAAGTAGTGAATTATCCTTTGCACTGCCTTCCAATGAGTATGTCCAGGATTCTGCATGAACTGTGCAGTTTGCTGAGTACTGCATGTAATATCTGGACAGGTCATAACAGAAGCGTGCATCAAAGAACCAACCACTTCAGCATAGGGTACTCCCCTCATATCTTTCATCTCTTCAGAGCCCTCAGCTGGACAATCAGCCTTAGTGAGTACTTTCATCTCCATAGGCGTTGGTGCTGCATTTGCATCTGCAAGATTAAAGTGAGCAACAAGTTCCAGGATAAGAACACTGGGAGAATGAAATTGTACAAGCATGTCTGTCACGAGTAACAGTCATACCCAAGAACTGAGAAATTGCTCCTTTGTCTGATATTTCAAAATGAGTTTTGAACTCTTTCTTGAATTGTTCAATCTCAGCAAGATTACTTCCAAAGAGAGCAAGATCATCCACATGAGTAGCAATGATGAGAGTTCCAGAAGATGAGTGGCAAATGAACACACAGGGATCAGAAGGACAGACATGGAAATCAAGTGACTCTAAAACACCTTTGAGTTTCTCATACCAGAGATACCCAGACAGTTTAAGTCCATAAAGGCCTTTCTTGAGTTTCCAAACCCAATCTTCTTTTCCCTTGACTGCAAATCCTGGTGGCTGCTTCACATACACTGGCTGGTCATCAGGAATCTCAGAATTGAGATAAGCAGACTTCACGTCAATGACATGAATCTCCCAGTCCTCAATGGCAGCAACGGTTGCAATTCCATGAACAGATTCTATACGTGCAGTCGGTGCATGGGTGTCAACAAAATCAACACCTGGGATTTGAGTAAACCCCTGAGCAACAAGTCTAGCTTGATAGGACTCAATATCCTCAGGATTGTTAGCGTTTCGCTTTACAGCAAAAACCCAATGACTATCTGTAGCTTTACAGTCTGGAGGAAGTGGAACAAGGTCATATGTCCCAGTTTCGAGAAACTTGTTGAGCTCATAATGACATGCTTCTTTCCACTCCAAATGGTCAGGAGAGGCAAGAGCTTTTGCAAGATTAAGAGGAATATCACCTCTTGAAAGATGAGCTTGTTCAACTTCTGGCTCCCCCTCATCCTCGGTATTGGAATCAACAGGCTCCGGTTGCACCTCTGCTTTAGTCTGAGAACGAGTCTTAGCAGGAGTAGCATTAGAGGGCATACACGGATTAGGCTGAACACGAGGTGGAGGTGTAACAGGAGCAGGAACAGGAGCAGGAGGAATAGGGACAGGTGGAGGAATAGGATTGGATTGGTGGCAGGAGTGAATGGAACAATAATTGGGGGGCCATTGTCATCATCAGTGTTAGAACTTTTGAGAGACAAATAATCATAGGACTCCCCCTCGGTGCTCATAAGATCACTCCCAGAGGCATTATCATCAAAACAAATAGAGATCACTGACTGTATGCCTTTACCTGGAGTGTAAACCAAGTATGCCAAACAATTCAAATCATGCCCAACAAAAAATCCTGGTTCTCCCCGTTGATCCAATTTATGCTTCTGATCATGGTTATAAGCCCAAACTTGACATCCAAAAGGATGGAATTTTTGACAGTCAGGATTCTTCTTGTACTCAGCCCAGGCAAAAGTAACCATAATTTTTATTCTCAGCGCACAAAATCTTACCACCTATGGCTTTGTGTCAGGCTAGGAATAATGTAGAGGACTTATATATGCTCCAACTCACCCCAATACTCACCTGGAATCCTAAGCAGTGCTGTATCACCCTCTATATTGTGACCATTTTGGCAGGAAAATCACTATTTTTGGCATTCCACAGTATTTAATGCTAATTTCACAAATGAAAATATACATGCTGGCTTAGTTTTGACATGGAAGCTGGAGAGGACATCTCATAGTGCTGAACAGGTGCCTTTGGCCCAGTGCAATATTATGTTTTGGAAAATTTATGGCCCTGTAAGTAAAATTACAGTTACTTTTGCCTGGGCTGAGTAGAAGAGATGGTAAGGTGTCTCCCGCTTAGGCAGAGGATCTGCATAACAATGTGCACGTGTAAATAACAGATAACCTACACCATAGCTCCAAAGAGACAGTGGAAGACCAGAAGCAAGGAGAATAGTGCGGACTCGGACAAAAATTGTATGATTGAGGCATTCAGTGCAACCATTTTGCTGGGGAGTATGAGGAACAGAGTTCTCCCAATGGATTCCTCTCTCCTTCATCCAATTCTCCCACTTGGTTGAAATATACTCTCCGCCGTTATCAGTACAAAATTCTTCTAAAGATTTACTGGTTGCTTTCTCAACTTCTGCTATCCAGAGTTTGAATGCTTCAAAAGCATCACTCTTCTGTTTCAGAAGATAACCCCAAGCCATATGCGAGTAATCATCAAGGAAATTGATGAGATAATGCTTGCCAGATTTGTATCCTTCAACTGGCCCAGGACCCCAAAGATCTGAATGGACTAACTCTAGCGGCTCACTAGCACAAGAGTCCAATTCAGGAAAATGCGCTTTGGTGAGCTTACCTCTAGCGCATGCATTGCAGACAGGGGGATCTGCAGCTAATTCTGCGGCCGTAAGTTTCACGGTTATCCCCTCCAACTGACCTGAATGGTACAATGATTGACAAGCAGGATAATTTAAATGATCAAGCTCATGATGTAGTTGTACCAGTTTTGTGTACAGTGGAGGTGTAAAATCCGAGGAAGATGAAGATGTGAACACAGAGGTAGGAGTTGCAGAGTCAAGGTGGTATAATCTCGTACCATCTTTAGTCCCAGTAAAAACAATCTCCTCATCATCAAGTAGGTGCTGGATAAAATCACCAGCATCATCCTTCTTGAATGATACACATTTTCCAGCTCCAAAGATGGTATAGCATCCAGCTTTGTCAAATCGGGAGACTGAAATAAGTGTTGAAGATGAATTGGGAACAAAAGTGGTGTCTTTAAGACTAAGGCGAGTTGTTGCATGTTGGTGACAAGCTAGAAAAACAGCCATACCACGACCTGCAATCTTCATCATACCAGAACCAAATCCAGTAACTTTCTGGGAAATGGCTGGATGGTGGAAAGTTGTGAAATTGGCACAGACAGAATGGATGTGAGACATTGTACCAGAATCAATGATAATGGGAGGCCTATTGGCAGTAGTACCAGCTGGATACACTGACTCATTAATAGGCTGAGGGAATTCAGACTTAGAGAAGAGTCGGTCACCATGTAAATGGAATAATTGATAAACTTGGTGCCGGAAACAGATTCTACAAAGTTTGATGAGGTAGGTTGCTTGTTACCACCTCCTCCCCTACTATCAACAGCATGGGCTCGATCTTTACCCTTCTTCTTCCCCTTATTGTTGCCTTTACCTCCCTGATTACTGTTAGGATTGTGCTTACCACCACCAGGTTGACGGCAATAGTCAATAGTATGACCTTGGGTAAGACAATTTCAACAGAAATACTTCCCTTTAGCAAGTAGTGCACATTCAACAGTGGTGATAGCTGAATCAACATTTGACATGCCAGAGTCTCCACTTTCATCAGGGTGAGCTGAACGATAGGAGCCAAGAATTTGTGCAACAGTCAACGCAACAGTGGTAGCAGAGGTCAACAAAAAATTACTAATCCAGGTGTGCCAAGACCCAGGAGTATTAGGATTGTTGGGGAGAGTGGTGACAAGAATGGCAGAAGCAAAACCCTCATCAACCATATAGCCACTCTGCCTGATGTTCTGCAAAGAAGTTTCGAAATCCTGGCAGTGTTTTGACAGAGATGCAAAATCATGCAAAAAAGCAAGATGGCAGTTGAGGCGTAAAAAGAAAGTCATCAATAGACCTGAACCCTTGGGACCAAAAGTAGCTGCCAGGCAATTAAACGCAGCATGATAGTTTAGATCCTGGATCATTCCCAGCATAGAGTATTGAATACACTGACTGAGCATGTTCCGAATGTAAGAATCCATGACTGACCAGACTCCGTATTCAGTGGGATGTAGAACTGGATCTGGGCAGGGAATGACACCAGACAAGATCTGCTTGCATCCAATGGTCTCGACTGCAGTCAAAAAGATGTTAGACCAAGGAGCGTAATTCTCCTCTCCTTTAAGCATCTGATGCTCAGCCTTTGGAAAAAGACCAGTACCACCACTTGGTATCACCCAAGTGGTAGGGAGCAACAGTGTTGGAAGGGCAACGGTCAATGGGCGAAGGTCATGGTCATTTTTTGATGACTAGTTACAGCAGTCACAAGGCAACAAAAAATGACCTGACTTTCGCCCTAACTAAGCGCTCATAAGCGCGCGCAGCAATCAAAGGTTGCCGGATTTCCGGAAGGTCGCCCGAAGATCATTGCTTTCATCATTGTGGACCAAGGGCCCAGGCTGTACAGCATACCATTCATTCAACAAATTGGTACAAATAGTCGAAAGTCAAGTCAGAAAAACATGTCATGACTGCACTTTTGGGCTTGTCAGTGACCTAGATGCCCGGCAACTGACCTTGCCAACACTGGGGAGCAAAGTATGAGTAGCAGGAGGAGCAGGAGGAATAGGTGCAGTCTGTGTAGCAGCAGTAACAGGAGTACCCATGGTTCAGTGATGATATGAGAGTTCGATAATAATGAGGAAGAAATGAAAAGATTCCAGTTCACTAGTGACTGTAATTGGCTTTGATTATTAGGCGGACTCGGGGCCCATAACCTGTTAAAATCTAGAGCACTAGATTAGCACAATACTAGACTCAGCCAGAAGTCACAGTGATAGTGATGAAGGCTGAGGGAAAAGAGGGATTGCTGAAACATGGAGTATATGTGTAAATTCCGAATACATGAGAAAATAACAAAATAATCATGTGTAAAGGATAAACTCCAGTCCCGGTTAAGCTTTGCCATGCAAACCGGCTAATCAGAAATACTTACCAATATCACCTGATATCTAACAATCCAAGTCATCATTTTTGATGCACTTTCAATATCAATGTTCATAGTCTTGCAGTCGTGATTTGTAGGATGGTGTGCATTGTCTGTTGTAAGTGGCATCAATGGTATGGAAGGAAGGAAAGATGCAACAAGCGCTTCCGGCATAAACTCAGCATGACAGCAATCATTTGACCTTTCAGGGGTTGTCAGGCACCAATGGGGTTGCCAAAAAGAATTATACAGATAAAGCAACTGTTTTCTGGAGATACAAAGTCCAGGACACAATTCCCTTGGCCAGTTCGAGAATATATCCAGTTTGGGATTGACATGTATTAGGATCTGATGCATGATCAGAATCCAAGTTGGCATAGAAGCCTTCTCCAGAATTCCCATCATAGATGAGAAAATATTTGGCAATACCTATAAGGTAGTGAATAATATAATAAGCCTTGTTCAGATGATCCTGAGAAGGATTTGCTGAATGTTGTGACATTTTTGCCACATGATAGGCTATATTGGCTCTTGTTCCAAGTGACAAATATCATAAGGAGCCAATCACTTGTTGTTGGTACTCCTGGTATCTTTTGGGATCAACAGGACCATCATATTTAGAATGCTGATATCCTGCTGGTAGTGGAGTCCATGCTACTTTGATGTTTGTTAATTTAAAGCACTTTATAGTCTTTTTAAGATATTCTGACTGATCTAAGGTCAAATGCCACTTAGATCTGTCATGCCGGATGCACATGCCTAAGAACTCCTGTGCTGCACCCAAGTTGTGGCACTCCCAAGATTGCATAAATTTACACTTTTTGCACATGACAAGTTCTTTGTCATTTCCCATGCATCTGCAAAAGTACCCTATTGCCTAGGGAAATTTAAGTCAAACCCAGGTACCTTCAGTGTGCCTGGGACACCCAGAGAGCCCAGGCTCCCTAAGCTCCCTGAGAGTCCCAAGGGACACCCCCCATTTCCTATGGGGACTAGGGTTATCCAAGAGAGACTTAAAGGTCCCTTGTTGAATTTTAGTTGTCCAAATGGAAGGGCAGACTTAACCTGAAAGTAACACAGGGAGCCAATGCTGGCCCAAGGGAAATAACAAGTCTATTGAAGACACTTTCATATGGCCTGAATATTGCCAAGGCTACTCTGTTGGCACCCTATCAGAGCCTAAGGCTAGCAAAAAACACTAAGAACATTCAAACAAATTATGCTGAAACCAACTTTATGATCCTCCAGAGACAAGCAAGGACTCCTCAAGGTTGCTATGCTGCTTTTGAAGGCTTCTGCACTCAACAGAGGAGGGATTACAGAGTGAATAGAGGTATTTTCTGGGTCTCTGAAAAACATTCATTATGTATTTCAAGTGATCTTGAATGCATTGGGTGATATGTTTATTTGCCATCGGAAATTCTGGGGCGTCCTGGGGGTATTCCTGGTTATCCCTAGGGTATTCCTGGGTATCCCTATAAACACCTGCAAGGACTTGATGTTATCATCTGATTGAATGGATGTATTATTGGTTTTTTCTCGGAGATCTGTGTATAATGCCTAATGCAACCTCCCTGCAGTATATGTATGCACTAAATATCCTTCAAAGCAATATTGATTGCCCAAAGATGTAATCTTGTAAGCTTTGATTCATTGTAATCAAAGAATTAATTGGTTCAAAATAAGGCATTCATTATAACATTCAAAGCATCTATATGTTGATTGCGCCATGTATGTACATACCTATCTAATTGAAAAATAGCAAGAACAGAGAACAAGGCACAAGGGATAGCAGATAAACATGCCAGTTACCATCACCTGTTATTCAGCATCTCCGTTGCTATTACCGTTGCCCTCACCATTGCTAGAGCCATTGCCATCACCATTGCTATTGCCATTGACCTCACCACTGCTATTTCCATTTCCCTTGCCATTGCTATTGTTATTGTTGCCATTGCTGTGCTGTTGCTGTTGTCAGTGCCGGTACCTCCCTGACCAATGGCAGATGACTTTGCGCTTGCAGCAAATGCATTCAAGTCAGCATAGTCATATATCTGGGAAGGAACAATGTCAGGCCCAGCGGTTCTAGAAAGGCAGAAAGGAATGAGTGTCAAACAATAATAATGAAGTTACTCACAATATTGCTTCATAGAACTCAGTTTGTAAGAGGTCAACATAGTCAGCTGACAGCTCCTGGAGATTTGCCATTGTATTTGTCATGGCACGGTGGCTATTCACAAACATTAGAAAGGGAGTAACATAATAATTGGACATGAAGACTTCACTGGCTGGCCAGATTGGTAGCTGAGATGATGATCCATCCTATAACCAAATGTGTATTCATGTAGAACATGGCCTATCTTTGTACATCACAAGAGCAGTGAGCATGTAAACAAACTTATTGATCAATTCAGACATACCAAAACAACAATCATGATGTGACATTTTTGCCACATGATAGGCTATATTGGCTCTTGTTCCAAGTGACAAATATCATAAGGAGCCAATCACTTGTTGTTGGTACTCCTGGTATCTTTTGGGATCAACAGGACCATCATATTTAGAATGCTGATATCCTGCTGGTAGTGGAGTCCATGCTACTTTGATGTTTGTTAATTTAAAGCACTTTATAGTCTTTTTAAGATATTCTGACTGATCTAAGGTCAAATGCCACTTAGATCTGTCATGCCGGATGCACATGCCTAAGAACTCCTGTGCTGCACCCAAGTTGTGGCACTCCCAAGATTGCATAAATTTACACTTTTTGCACATGACAAGTTCTTTGTCATTTCCCATGCATCTGCAAAAGTACCCTATTGCCTAGGGAAATTTAAGTCAAACCCAGGTACCTTCAGTGTGCCTGGGACACCCAGAGAGCCCAGGCTCCCTAAGCTCCCTGAGAGTCCCAAGGGACACCCCCCATTTCCTATGGGGACTAGGGTTATCCAAGAGAGACTTAAAGGTCCCTTGTTGAATTTTAGTTGTCCAAATGGAAGGGCAGACTTAACCTGAAAGTAACACAGGGAGCCAATGCTGGCCCAAGGGAAATAACAAGTCTATTGAAGACACTTTCGTATGGCCTGAATATTGCCAAGGCTACTCTGTTGGCACCCTATCAGAGCCTAAGGCTAGCAAAAAACACTAAGAACATTCAAACAAATTATGCTGAAACCAACTTTATGATCCTCCAGAGACAAGCAAGGACTCCTCAAGGTTGCTATGCTGCTTTTGAAGGCTTCTGCACTCAACAGAGGAGGGATTACAGAGTGAATAGAGGTATTTTCTGGGTCTCTGAAAAACATTCATTATGTATTTCAAGTGATCTTGAATGCATTGGGTGATATGTTTATTTGCCATCGGAAATTCTGGGGCGTCCTGGGGGTATTCCTGGTTATCCCTAGGGTATTCGGCAATGAACGGACTCAGTGGCAGCCTTTCCTTGAAGAGATTGAATAAGATTTCTTTTTGGAACAAAAAAACAACCAAGAACATACCTGCTACTGTTGTTGTTTTGTTCATCTGGCTATTTGAGCGACTCCCACCTCCTATAACAACAGATGTAAGGGGTTTCAACACTTCACCACTCGATTGCATCTTCAACTTCTTAGAAGGTTGCAAAGAGTTGCCATCGCTTATATGCTTCCTGGGAGGCTGAGAAGAATTTTCCGCATCATGCTTTTGCAAGCATGAGTTGGGTAAGTTGGGTTTGATAGTCTGTGTGTTCAATTGCTTTCGAAGGTTTCTTCAGCTTCTGAGAGATAGCATGATGAGTAGAATGTACAGAGGACAAGTCAAAATGAACTGATGTTTATACCCATCTCATTATGTCTCAACTGTTCATGGCTTGACTGTTCATGACTCAACTGTTCATGACTTGACTATTCAATACTCAGTTCAATATATTGTCTGGTAGCTATATTTACTCTGCATGTTGG